>RCUC01169761.1:0-54281 GCA_003697995.1 Taxidea taxus jeffersonii
GAGAGAACCTGCAATAACTGGATTTTACTCCTCCATATGGCCAACTTAATATCACAACCAACTCGTGGCAAAATATTTCTGCAGATAGAATTTAAGTTCATAGGCCAGGACCCAGCAGCTAGCAACAAGCAAGTAAACAGAGAAAATGGGGGAAAATGGTCGTTGGGATACCAGGCCATCTTTCATCCCGTAAAATACAGAAGATATTAATGTAATCATACCATATACATTCTTTTGTCCCTTATTCTTTCCACTGGTTATTATGCTGGAAAATCAACCACTGTTTATCAATCTATAATTAACTTATTCTCAGACTGTAGATTGACATTCAAGTTACTTCCAGTTTGGAGCTATTAAAAGCAATACCATTATAAGCATTCTTATACTCGTCTCTTGTGCACATGAACATAATTTTCTCTAGGTTATGTGCTAAGGAGTGACACTGCTCGGTGATAGAGTTCGCATCTCTTCAAATCCTCTGGATAATGCCAAAGGTTTTACAAATGGTGGTATCAATTCATGCCCTCTTCAGTAGGAAGTGAAAGTTCATGCGGCACATTGACTCCAACGCTTGATATTGTCAGAGTTTTATCTTCTGTGCTGTATCTGTTGGCTGGGTAATGGATATCCATATGTTTAATGGTACTTAATCAGAGTTTAATGTATCACTCAGTTTAAGTTTGAGAGATCTTTCACATGCTTATTGGCCATTTGCACTGCCTCTCTGAAGTGTCTTTTTAGGACTTTTGCCCATTTTTTTTAAACCAGATTTTATATTTGCAGAAGAACTTTATACATCTTTGATACTAGCCCCTTCTTTTATCTCTGTGTCTCAAACATTCACTCTCTTTAGAGTAACTAATGAAAGTCTCTTTTTTAAAGATTTTTAAAATTAATCATTTGAGAGAGAATGAGAGCATGAGCAGAGGGGATGGTCAGAGGGAGAGAGAGAAGCAGACTCCCTACTGAGAGGGGAGCCTTACTTGGGGCTTGATCCCAGGATCCCAGGATCATGAATTGAGCCGATGGCAGACATTTAACTGATGGAGCCACCCAGGTGCCCCTGAAAGTCTTTAATATATTCAGAGTTATTAATCATTACATTGTTGGGTAGTATGTTTTGTATCTCATGATAAACAATCTTTCCAGGGCCACCTAGCTAATTCAGTTGGTAGAGCATTTTGATCTCAGCGTTGTGAGTCAAGCCTCACACTGGGCATGGAGCCTACTTAAAAAAAGTAAAATTAAAAAATAAAAAATAAAAATCTTTCCTTATCCAGGGTCATGAAAATATTCTCCTGTATCGTCTTCTAAAATCTTCATGGTTTTCACTTTAATCTACCTGGGACTAACATTTATGTATAGTGTCAAGATGTGTCAGATTCCTTTTTATTATATTGATAACCAGATCCTACTTATTGAACAACTGTATATTGAAAAGTCCTTCTTCCAGTGATCTTTAATACCTTTGTCCTTATAAGTGAGACATTCATATAAGAATGGGTCTGCCTCCAGAGTCTCTTCCCTGTTCTACTGGAATATTTTTCTCTCCTTGTTTCAATTCCAAACTGTCTTTACTACTAGGGTTTTATATCAGTCTCAATATCTAGTAGGGCAAGTCCTATACCTCATTTTTCTTATTCAGAACTATCTTGGCTATTCTTAGCCTTTTGCAATTCCATATAAACTTTACAATCTATTTGTCAAGTGCTATAAAAAAATCTTCAAATCATATAAATCCATTTGGAATATCTGCATCTAGATATATAGACAGAGAGATTTTACATCCAATAAATTGCAAAACTTGTTTATTAATTCTAATTTGTATATAGATTCTTCAGAATTTCCTCTGTTCATATCTCTAAAAATGACCACTTTCTTTATTTATTTTTCTTTCTCATTAAAACTTCCAATAGTGTCGATACACAGTGATGATGGTAGCTATCTTTGTCTTATTCAGGACCTCAAACCTGAAGCTTTTAACTTTTCAACACGGCAAAGGGCATTTTCTGTGACTGTTCATACATACTCTTTCTCAGATTTAGGAAGTTCTTTCTAGTATAGATTTCCTAATTTTTAAATCACAAATCAATGTTGAATTTATCAGATGCTTATTCTGTATTAACTGAAATAACCATATGACTGTTCTTTAATCTGTTAATGTGATGGGTCGCATATTATACTAATTAATGTTCTTATGTTAAAACATCATTATTCTCCAGTATTAGCCTTACCTAATAAGTATGTACTATCCTTTTTATACATGATGGGATTTAGTTTGCTAACAATTTAAACCCATGTTCCTGTGTGATACTTGGGCTGAAATTTCCTTTCCCAAGCTGCTCTGAGATGTCAAGCAATCTCCTTGAAGTGAGTTAGGAAGTAGTTCTTCTCTTTGTATTATCTCAAAGAGATCTTACAAATTAGAGTTATTTATCCTTGACTGTTCGGTAGAAGTTACTAAAGAAGTTCTTTGGACATCTATTTATCTTTGTTGTTATAGGACTACATAAGTAATTCCTATCATATTTCTGAATACTAAATATATCTGATATTTCTTGATATATCTATTTTAGAGCATTATGCCTTAACTTCCTTTTAAGGTATTTGAAGCTTCAACTCTTGTATCCCCCAATCTCACCCCTCATGTATCATTCTAAGTTAAGTTATACTACAATTTTTGTTTATATTTTTATAAATGAAATTTTTTCAAATACATTATTATTGCTAATGTGAAATATACCTAGGTGTACACTTAGTGGAAAAATTAAAGGCTATAAATAGCCTCAGGTCACTTCAAGTCAAGTTTTTCCCCAAATAAGTTCAGGTCAGACCATGTTATACAGCTAAATGAACTTCCAAGATTTTTTTTCTCTGCTTTTCAACCTTAGTAGATTTTGCAATTGCCGATGTTTTCAAGTGTTGGACCTCTAGGGAGGATTTCAGGTAAATCTGGCCCAAGATATTGAACTGGAAGGAATGAGGCAGGAGTGCAAGTACTTTCTACAACTCAAGCACAGAAGTCTTTTCCCTGGTGTCCAGGGGTTATGAGGGCAGAAAAGTGGTGACATCTAATCCCCTGGGATGGTCTCCAATGCTAAGGAGGTGTGAACCAGGATGAGAGATTACAAGATGGGGGAGGGCTTTTAGACATGGAGGTGGCAGGATGAAAACCCCAGAGGCAAGGATAACCTTGTTTTTGTAGTTCAGTGTGGTTAGGGTGTTAATTGTGGAGTGAGGGTAAGGGAGATAGGGCGAAAGAGGCAGATAGATGCCACCCACGGAGGACCCCTGGGTGTGTAACAGTCTACCCTGTCAGGCTAGAAACCTCGAAAGGTTTTAAGCAGGGGAGTAATAAGCTCAGAACCAGAACCTGGCTCCCAGAGTGCTGGCAGCAGGGAAACAATTTGGGAGGTTCCTCATAATAAATTTTCAAACACTATGGTTTCTATTATCTTTGAGACACTTCTTCATTGGACAAGAAACAACAGAAGATAATAACTATGTGGAGGGAACACACTGCCGTCCTTCCAGTATGTGCCAGGGGAGACATCTGCTGGAGTGCATCCTGCAGAGTTTGAACCATCTGGCAGAGTAGCTGAGCTGGATTTCACTGGTTACATGTTCACCTGAACCCCTTTGCCATGGATCCAGCATGAATATCAAAACTTAGGTGGAGTGAATGTGTGCCTTTCTTTGTTACAAAGACTTGGATGAATGTCTTCTCTTGGGGTAGAGAATAGAATTTCCTTCTGAGGGTAAAGATTCAGCCCATGAATTTCTTGTCAGTTACTGGCAGGACAGGTGGAAGCTGACTTCACTGTGGTAGAAGTTAATGTTCATCACTGATTGAGTTGGAACAAGAGTTCATGCTGTTCTCTGGGCCTGTAGATTTCAGCTGAGCATCAAGAAAGAATTTTTTTTCTATTCTTCACCCTCTGAATTTTTCTCTTTGAGATTTGACTTTTTCTCTTGCAGAAATTAATATCCTATTTGCAACATTAAAGGTCTTGACTGCCATTTCCTGCTCTTGCAAGTTTTCAGTACAAACTGCTCAGCTTGAGGGCAATGGAACCAAATCTTAGAGACACAAATAAAATAGTTTCTTAAAATTTTTATGAGTGATTCTGTATCTTATTCCATTCTAGTTAACATGGGAATTTAGCTAAGTAATACTTGAGTCATGTTTATTGAACAATGAACTAATTTATAAACAGTCACTGCCCCTGGAAATATAAAGCTTCTGAGTACTCTGCTCTAATATTTCAGTAGGAAGGTGGAAGTTTAGTTCTGCTACTGGTTCATGGAGGAAAACTCTGAGGTGATTACTTTCTTTGAAAAGGCTTTGACCAAAGCAAATGAACAACTAAACATAAAACTAACAGGTGAACTTCAAAGAGCAGCCAAGGCTAGCTATGCTTGGGTCAGGAAAACCACCTGTGGATGTTTTGTTTCAAGTTGATTGATTTCCTTATGTTCAGTTGGGGGCCAGACAGATACCAAATTTCCTTAGTGTCATCTTGTAGAACAGCACAAGGGTGAGAACATGGCTATTGAGACATTACACTTCATATCGGTAACCTGAGCCTGAGTAACTCACCGTGCAGCTTTACTCAACTCATGTTGCTCTCCCCAGAGATCTCATTGTTATTCATAGAGTAAAGGATGTGGTAGCAAAGTGGGGATCTGGAGAAGGCCCCAAAGAAAGTTCATCCTGTGGAGAGAATTGTGTCCCTTCATGTAGGTTTTGAGGGTTTTTTGTTTTAATTTATGGAGAGAATTTTTATTAAGCCTTTATGGACTGGAGTCTTATTTCCCATCCATTTCTCAGCAGGCTTTGAGGAAATGGTAGATGGACTTATCTATGAGGAAGCAGGGTTCAACCCAATTCAATTTCAACATGTGTTTGTAGTTCACACAGAATGTACACAGCTCTGGGCTTGATCTGTGGGAAATTAAGAAATGAACCTCATATGATTTCTGCCCTCTTTCCTGGAGCTTGGTCTAAATAGTGAGAGACATACACAAGGGTATTTCATGTACTTGACCAAGGGATTTGTGCCCATCTGACTAAAAGCTCTGGAAACCTATGGGCAATTATTTAAGACACAAAGGGATAGCATCTGTCTTGGCATGCCCCCCCCCCTTACACTGGCTCACCCCAATTTCACAAGTGATGGGGAAAAACTAAAGATAAAGAATATTTATAGGATCATGCTTCAGTTTAAAATTTCTCACTCCAGAGCACCCAGCTGGCTCAGTTGGAAAAGCAGGCAACTCTTGATCTCTGGGTCATGAGTTCCAGACCCACACTGAGTGTAGAGATTATTTAAATAAAAATACAACTTTGGAGAAAAAAATTTCTCACTCCAGCCCCTGCCCCCACCTGCCAAAGAGGACAAGGTCAAAGAAAGCAAAAGTGGAAGGGAAGGATTAAAGCCCATTAATGCTGCCTTTAAAATATACAATTTTATGGTGGTGGAAAGCCCCCTCCCAGATGCAAATGTTGTAAGTGAATAAAATCAGAATACAAATTATAGATAATTTTTGAGTAACACAAAGTTGGGTTCAAATTTTCCTTCAATCACTTTTTAGCTACATTATACTGGGCAGGATACTAAAACTCACTAACGTTGGTTTTCTTATCTATAAAATGGGGAAGATAAAAAATTAATCTCACAAGATTAAGTGAGAATTGAATCCCTCAATTAAATGAATTAAATGAGACCTTGTATCTATAGCTTACTCAGTCCCCAAGTCTGTCAGATACAAATGTCTATAGTAAAGTTAAGGGATGAAGACTGACTGCTCACTCCAAATTCTTTCCACTGATAACCCTATATATTGTCTTGCCTCTCTGGGCATCTCATTTTGCCCCAAACAAGGAAGGAATAACCATTTCCCCATTATTCCTTAAAGTATCATTAGCCCAAACAGGTCTGTATGATGGGTCTCTACTACCTTACTGACGATTCTGAAATTATGGTTGATAAAGGAGTCAGAGAGAAGACATTTTTCTACACTGGCCAGAGTCCCTCTGACTCTGAGAGACAGTCTTATTGACTTCTGGTCGACCTTGTTGCCCTCTCCTCCCTGCTTTGTTCTTGATATGGATAAGCCCTTCCCCCAGTTTCCCAGAGTGCCAACACCAACCTAATATGTATTACAGACTTTTAGTGGTTAATTGAGAAAAATGAAAGATGACTGGAGCAGAGCAGGGGACAGGAAATATAAAAAACAGAGTATTTGACATTTTACTGTATCTCACTCATCCGCACCACAGAATATCCATGTGATGTCTTTTCCCGGGGGACCACTTACCAGTGACATTCTTGTCAAGATTCTCTCCATCTCAGTGGTTCTTCTAACTCTCAGGAGTCCCCAGTTCTACTTGTCAGAGGGCAAATCTTAAATTTGGTGCTTTATTTAACAGAGTAATTGATTTTCCTTCTTTCTACTTTCTTAAGTTCTCACATTTCACAACTTTAAAAAACCATGTTTTCCTAAATATAGGAGTTCCTTTGTTTACACTCATTTTATTTTTCCTTTACAGTCATTTTACTAGGAATTCTTGGGGAAATGGAGATAAATATGTGTGTTCAGTCTGCCATATTTAATCAAAAGCCTAAAATTTCATTTTTCTACATCCCATGAATATTACAAAAAATATGAAATAACATTTGATTACTTCTTGGAAGTCCTAAAGACTTTGGAGAGACCAGTGTATTGGATGTTTATTATGAGGGTGATATAGAAGAATATACTTTATCCTTATGCATAAACATCTCCAAATCACACTACAAAATAAAATTGTTTTCACCTGCCCAGAGGGCTCTGGTTTTTGTCAGCTTAGCCACAGAGTCAGGGTTTTCTCCTTGTGGTGTGACATGGGGTGATCTTCACTTTTGAGCCCCTGAGCCTTGATTCCTGCTTCCTATGAACTAGCAGCAGTGAGGGGCATCTCCTGCTCCCCTCTTCTCTAGGGTGAACTCTCATGAGGTCCTGCCCACTAATCAGAAGAAGATTGACCTGGCGTCTAAAGACTGAGATTCAAGTTCTGACCCTGGCAGTGACCAAATGTGGGAACTTGAGCAAGTCACATGGCCTCTCTGTGCCTTGGTTTCCTTGCCTGCAAATGGATCTTGCAAGAATTTTGTGAGAAGTAAATGGATGAAATATGTTCCTGGCATCTCAAAGTGTTCAATGAATAGTGATCTGGATATTCTCAATGCAGGTTTATTAAGATTCACAACTGCCTTGTTCCCTGTATGGAAATGAATCTACTTGGTTGTATTCCTTAATAAGATGGTGCGCTTTTAAACTGATGGTCTTTCTATTTTCTATTGATGATAAAGCCCCCAAGTTTGCATCACCATCTAGTAGGTTACCTGAGTAGCTTTGAGCAGACTTCTCAAACTTTAATGCTCCTGCTAATCATCCATCTTGTTAAATGGAGAGCATGACTCAGTAGGCGTGGAGTGGGGCAAAACATGTTGCTTACAGACATGTGCGTTATGGATGTTGGCTGCTATTGGCATCTCCCAATCACAGAGCTTCAGGTCGTGTCCAAACTCTGCATCTCTCACCTGTACCCTATCAGTCAGAAGGGCTGCAGGTGAGACAGAGGAAAGCAGATGGAGAGTTTGGGAGACAGATAGAGAATAGGGAAGATGGGGTGGAGTGGTGATAAGAGCCCCAGTGTAGGTATCAGGTAGATTTGGGGTTGAAGTCTAGCCCTGCCATTTGCTAGTTTGACAACTTTTGGCAAATTCATGTAAGCTCTTGGAGGCTGACTTTTCTCAACTTTAAGATGAGTATAATAATGCCCACCTCACAGTATTATAAAATTTGAACACCATATTCACACACCTCTGTTACTGTTTTAAAGAGTTGCAACATCACATGGTCCTCTGCAAAGTCCTGAGGGTAGAGTATGATGTTCCTTCCTATTCTTCTCTGGCTACATTCAGTCCATCCAAAATATATTGATACCCTCCTCTTGTCCTTTGGTCTCCTCCTACTTCTTTTACTATGCAATTGCTCGCTCCACAGGGATCCTGTTCCATCTTGCCACAGTCCCTTGAGGGACTAGTAAAACCTAATCTCAACTTCTTTCTAGGAGGGGTGGAGTAGAAATTCTATGAAACAAATAAACACACTCTTGATAAGATTGATTACCTTTCTTAGCTAAAGTTCAATATAAAAGTTCTCAACACAAGTAAGAATGAGAAAGAATAGAGGCACTTAGAGAGAGTAAACGCCCTTCTCCTAAAATGTAAATGGCACTTAAAGTCCCAGTAAACTGTGGCCCCCTACAGTTGTCCTTTTCCTTTTAGTCCCAAATCATTAACACACTTAAGAATGGAGTAAGCAAAGTTCTTAATTCCAAGATTTGCTTAACACCTCCCTGCATATTCTCTTCTTAGCATCTTTTTGTGAGTCAAGACTTTGTTGAGTTAGGGCCAAGCTAGCAAAAGGAGCTCCAAGCTATATTTGCCAGCAACACCATCAGCTGGTGTCTATGGAATCATGTGCTTGAGCCGAAAATACCGGAATGCCGAGTTAGCACAGCACAGTCCATTCCCAGTGATCTGTAATTGGATTAACCACTTTGAAGAACTTTCCTGCTGACCCCAGCATTTCCTCTTGTCCTTCTATCTAGCCAGGTTCTAGGACAGTGCAGAAGTATGGAAATGTTAATAAGACAACAGAGCAGAGACTCCTGGAAGCTATGCCAATGTCCCCTCCATTGGCAACAAGGAGACTTGGTATTAAAGTGAATACCTAATTAACACCCTCTTCTTGACACGATGTATTTTGGGGATGATAGTTCAGAAGCAAAGCTACAAAAACTGTTTTCATTCAAATTTAGAAGTTTAATGTTAAAATAATGCTGTTTTGCTAGACTGAAACATCAATGTTGGTTTAATAATAGAAAAGTGTATTTGTAAATTTATTTGGTCTTCTTTACTTGTTGGCCTATTCTATTTTTCTTTTGGAGCATGCTCAGTCATTGCTATTTTTTCATTTAGCAATGATCCATTATTATAATGAAACAATCAATAAAATTGTGCAATCTAAAATAATGAGAATGTATTGAAAATCTTTCCAGCTTCTGTTAGCAAGCTGTTTTGAGTTGATAGCACAAAAACAAGATCTGTACAAGGTTTTTACTTTCTACAAGTATATTTCTGTCTGTTACAATCTGAGTTCAGCTTGTCTATCATATAGTTTGAGTGAGGACTCAATGCTTCTAACTCTTTTTACTTTCTGACTGTAAGGGCCTATTTAGCCAAAATGACTCCATTTCGGTTGAATAGCCATTTTGTTGTCTATGCAGTAAAACTTAAACAGACCCCCCCCCCCCCCCCCCCCAACCAGGGGACTTACTTAAAAACCAGTCCCAGGTAACAAAGCCCAAATATAAGGGCAGGTCAGGCCAGGTGGAGGTATCCAATCAGTGGGGGCACATACCGTCTCCCTAGCTACCAAGGAATATGGGCCCTGCCCTTTGGGCGCCTTTTGGGTGCCAATTCTGACCAAGGTGGTAGGCTAGTTCAAATTTTATTATAGGGTAAATTGTAATTCAATTGGTCACTTATGTGTGACCTAGCCTGACTGTGTAGTTTTCTCTGTGTCATTGGCCACCTGTGCATGGCCAGGCCCAACCACATGGCCTTTGCCCTTAAAAGCCAGTCTGTAGGGCAGAGAGGGGTTGCCTCTCTTTGTAAGAGAAGGCCCTGGCCGGACAGTTTGATTCTTGATGCTTGGCATGAAATAAAGATTTGCTTGACCTTCGCTTTGTATCAGTCTCGCTCCTTTCATTATGGACCCAACATTGGGGCCTCTCCGGAATTAAACGACGAGAACTGAGTCAGCATCAGAATTTCTGGGAAAAGCCTCCGGAGGTAAGATCTGGTCTGTTTGGTTGCAGAGCTCCAGGGTATGGTCCACCAGGGAGAAGCTGGGCGCAGCCATGCTCTCCAGGGCTGGAGTGGATGCGGGGACGCCCCATCCCTCTTCTGGTAGATCGTCTAGGGGGTTCGGGTCCCCCTAGGCGGTCAGGGGACTGAGAAAATCCCCACCAGCGGGTGGTTGCAGGAGACCGAGAAAATCTCCACTGGCCACTGGGTCTGCGGTTGTCTTTTTGTTGTCTTTTTGTTTTCTGTTGTGTTGCTGGCTCGTTTGTAGGGGACCGAGAAAATCCTTAGCACTGAGTGTTTATAGGGGACTGAGAAAATCCCCACCAGGGCAGGGTCTGGGTAAGGACCGCTGCTCAGTCTGCGGTTGCCTTTTTGTTGTCTTTGTCTTGTCTTTTTGTTGTTTGTTGTGTTTGAAAGAGGGTAAGCAGAGAGTAAGGGGACTCTGACTTTCATCTCTCCATTCCTCCTAATAGATGTGGGGCTTCTCCCTCACTCATTTCTTGTATTAATGGCTTTAACTGGAGCTGACTGCGGTTAGTCTAACTTTAAGGAATACTCCCAAGCAGCTGCCAGAACTCCCTTTGTTTCAGGGAAGTTCCTTGCCCTCTCTGGCCCAATGTGGACTGCTAGCCCGCCCCCCGCCCCGCCCCCTTTGCTGGCTTCTGCTCCTCTCTTGGAGCTGATGAGCTCTAAAATTGGGAATCCTTTCTCTGCCTTCTGGCGGCACTTTGTTCTTCTGTCTCCTTGTTCTGTTTCTGCAACAACTTGGGTGTGGCCTGCATAACTGGCCTCTAGACCGTCCTCGGTGCTTCCTGCACCAGGGCTCCTTCTCTCTTCACTGTCAAGGAGCAGGAAGAGCACCCCTGGACCTAGCACCCCCCACTCCAGATCTTCCCACCCGTGTCTCAGGTAAACATTCGAGGTGGAGTGGGCCCAGGTGGAACATAAATCAGTATTTGAACTAAGTTAAGTTTGTTGGTTTAATTAAGATGAACATGTCTTTTGAGTTAACAGCAGTAATTGTGAAACTTCAATCAAGGTTTACTGAAGGTCAAATAAGCTCGTGTTATTTGCTGAAATCTGTTAGCAAAGAGATGACTAAAACTGATGGTTAATTGTCTGTCTCAAAGTTTTAATGGGCAATTGTTAAAGTAGCTTTCAAAGTCTTTGGTAACCTGAAACTTTAAACCAAATGGGATAAAATGCTAGAGCGCTGGTTGCTGGAACTAGGTTTGTGCTTTTGAAATCTGTTGGTAAACATGTTTTGTGCTTAACTCATTCATAAATTTGCCTTCTAAGAATTCTGTTGTAACAGTATACAATTGGTTAATATTTAGTCTTCACTAGAGATTGAGGTGTTTCTAAGAAAATGTAAATGGTTTTCTCTTTGCCTGCGCAGAGTTGTAAATGAGATCTCTTTGACTCATAAGGCTTTTCCTTGATATGCTAAATTACTCGGGGAATACTGCTAAACCAGTGATAAACCTTGGGTTACATTTGGGTAAATGCTGTCACTACTCTAGAGGTTCTATACATTTCCTAAAGTTTTAATGTTTTGATAGGGTCATCACTTAATATTTAACCATATCTATTCTGAGTTTTGTCACTTGTAATTGTTTTAATTCTCTTGTAAAATGAATTCCGCCTTAAAGGAAATTCATATGGGAGACTTTCAGCAAATACAGGTCTTTGATACGTTGAAATCCTGGAACTGAAATGGGTAAGAATTTCCAGAAGTAAAAGTTGCATTCGGACTAGAACAGAATTAGCAACGTGGGGCTAGATGAACTGAAAGATTGTAATGTTGTGTCTCTTAATGTTTTGTCTTATTTTAAACATTACTGGCTCTGTAATGTTTGCTCTTCCAGACTAGGGAAACTCTTTCTTAAGTTATCTGTAATTTAAAGAGATGTAAAAGTACTCCTTTGTAAACAAATCAAGGCATTCAACTCTTTCTCTCTATCTGAACCCTCTGAAACCGGAAGGTCTCAGCGAGTATTCTTTCTTCCTTAGCAATCAGTCATTTGCATAAGTTCAATAAAAATCTGTTCTCCTTGTAACAGGACACCATTGGAAACAGTGGTTATTTTACCAAGGCTTTGACTAGAATATCATATTTGAAAAGACTCAGATATGACCAGACAGCTTAAAGGAACTAAGGTTGGCTTTATAAAACCTGGAGATTCCTTGTAAGAAGTTCCAGCAAAGCAGATTCTAAAAGATCTATATGATCACTCACTGTTCTTGCTGAGCTTATGTAAATAATTAGGCCAAGTCTGTTAAAACTGGACTTGTTTTTCAAATGAATTTAGTCCTGATTTGGCTATCTCTGGAAATGAGGGTTATTTTAGAGAGAAAAATTATGTTTTAATAACACACCTTTATGGATGTTAAATTCTAGGTTTGGTTATCTTTAAATGTTTGTTTACCTTTTTTTTTTAAATTTATTTATTTGACAGACAGAGATCACAAGTAGGCAGAGAGGCAGGCAGAGAGAGAGGAGGAAGCAGGCTCCCTGCCGAGCAGAGAGCCCGATGCGGGGCTCGATCCCAGGACCCTGAGATCATGACCTGAGCCGAAGGCAGAGGCTTTAACCCACTGAGCCACCCAGGCGCCCCTGTTTGTTTACCTTTTAATAACACACCTTTATGGATGTTAAATTCTAGGTTTGGTTATCTTTAAATATTTGTTTACCTAAGCTAGACAACTTGAGGTAAACTTCAGAGAAGTTGCACGATAGCTCGTTTAGACGATCTTACCTTTGCCAGTCAGTCAGCCCCAGATATAAGGAGGAAACTTCAGAAAATTGAAGGATTTGAAGGGAAAAGGCAGGTAGGGGATGGTCTATGGAAAGAAAGTGGGCGGGAAGCCTTAGATTCAGATCAGTGAGCTTACTGCAAGGAAAAAGGACATTGGGCCAAGGAGTGCCCCAAAAGAGGATGGCAGTGCTGGCCACCAAAGACTGAAGGGGGCGTGGCTTGGAGCCCCACTGTGCAGGTGTTTGTGACAGCAGATGAATACCTCCTTTATGAGCCAGTCTCAGAACCAGAGGAGACAAAGTGGGGGAGCCTTCTCCAAGCCCTACAGGTCGAGCTTCCCAAGGTCTGGGCAGAAGGGAAGCCCCCTGGCTTGGCCAAGGGACAGCCTCCAGTGGTGGTACAGTTAAAAGCGATGGCCATGGCTGTTCATGTCCGGCAGTACTCCCTCCCCCGGGAAGCAAAGGAAGGGGTGGCCAAGGGAGTTTTGACTCGGGCTCTGGGGTCTTGGCAAAGGCCAGTAGCCTATCTTAGCAAGAAGCTAGATCCAGTAGTGGCTGGGTTCCCCCCTTCCCTCGGCATAATTACTGCCATGGCCCTCCTGGTCAAAGATGCAAGTAAATTGACTTTGGGTCAAAATCTCATCTTGACCACCACTCACGCTATCAAGGGCCTTCTCCAGACTCCACCAGACTAGTGGATGACAAATGCCCAAGTGATGGACAGGGTATCAGACCCTCCTCCTCAATGAATCAAAAGTGACTTTCTGGCCCCCAGCGGTGTTAAATCCAGCCACGTTGCTACCAAAGGAGCTGGCTGACCACCCACATGACTGCGGGCGGTCCTAACCCAAGTCGCAGGAATAAGGCCGGATCTTAGAGACACTCCCCTCCCGGATGCGGAGATGACTCTGTTCACAGATGGGAGTAACTACATGGTGGGTGGAAAGAGGTACGTGGGGGCTGCAGTGGTTTCTCCTGAGCTGAGCAGGGATTCTGGACAGCGGCCCTGCCATACGGAATCTCGGCGCAAAGTGGAACTGATTGCATTCTCCAAGGCACTGCAGATGGCCAAGGGTAAGACCGCCAACATCTATACAGGCGGTAGGCTGGGTAGAGGCTTTTCCTGACAAACATGAGATGGCAGGAGTGGTAGCCAAAAAGCTACTAGAGGTTTGGGTTACCTCTCGCGATCGGGTCAGACAACGGCCCTGCGTTTGTGAGTTCAGTCTCACAGGCATTGGCCAAGGCCGTGGGCACTATTTGGAAATTACATTGTGCCTACCAGCCCCAGAGCTCCAGGCAAGTAGGGAGAATGAACTGGACTCTTAAAGAGACCTTGACAAGGCTAATTCTGGAGACTGGTGGTGGATGGGTGGATGGATCTCCTTCCTTTCGCCCTCCTCAGGGCACGATGCATACCCTACTTAAACAAGGTGACCCCATTTGAAATAATGTTCGGGAGACCCCCCCGCTCTGCCCTCGGCTACAAGAGATTGCTCTAGCAGAAATGACTGATCAGTCTGTACTCCAGTCACTGCAAGCATTACAATCTGTCTAGCCCACGCAGGGATCCGAACTGCCCACACTGAGACGGAGATGGAGGTGGAACCACATCCTTACCAACCCAGGGACTTGGTTTGGATATGTCACCACCAAGTGGGAAACTTGGAGCCATGCTGTCATCCCGACCACTCCCACAGTGGTAGAAGTTGAGGGCTTCGGGGCCTGGATTCGCACAGGTCACCTCAAATGAGCTGAGGACAAAGACGACCCCCTGATGAAGTTCTAGAACCTAGGTGAGGTTCGGTGGGGTGAAGTCCAGAGCTGATGACCAAGAAAGAATTCTCGAGACATCTTTGGTGCAAAATGGTGGTTTATTAAAGCACGGGGACAGGACCCGTGGGCAGGAAGAGCTGCTGCCCTGTTATCCTGAGGAGTGGCTGATTATATACACAGGAGTTGGGTAGGTGAGGACAAAGGGGGTATTTCAGAAGACTTTCAGGATACTGGAGGCCCGGTTATTGTCAAGCCAAGGTTGTTTTTACCTCTAATGAGGCACTAACATGAAGACAGTTGGGAGTTTCCTGGTGGAATGTCACATTCCTCCTATCAAGCATCCTTGTCAATGAGCTTTAGGATTAGAAGAAATTTAACTTTATTTATATTTTCTTTCATCTCAGCCTCCCTCAGTTTCACGGAGGGGAGGGTGACATTAGGGCTTAAGGAACTGAGTTACTTGTCTCTGGAAGTTATTGATAAGATAATCTGTTGTAAAACACTAGGACATTTGTAAACCAAGGGAGACTCCTGTCTTGCAGGACTGTGATCTCTGCAAGTTAACTATTTGTTTTTCTTTTAGGGCAGCCAGGAGTGCCTGAGGTATGTCACTGAGGTGGGTTGTGAGGAGAGGGGGTGTAAGGTGCCAGCTTTTGCCTTGTCCTCAGCCAGCCTTCTGCTCCCTCATCACCCCCAGAGATGGATGCTGCTGCTGGTGGACCCTGCTGATTGTGGACTAAAGCTAAGACTCACAAAACTATGAGTTCACTGAGTTCATTGTTGCTCCTTTTGTTAAAGTATAGGTGGGACATATAGATAATTAGGACTTGACCTACTATTTCTAGAAAAGGGGAGGCTCTGCATAGCCCTAGGAGAAGAATGCTGTTTCTGGGTAAATCACAACTGGAGTCATTAAAAAACAGTCTGGCAAAAGAGGACATAGAACTGGCTGAAAAGTCAAGGATTTGACTAATCTCCAAAGAAAAAGGGGCAATGTAAGGGCCTATTTAGCCAAAACAGCTCCATTTCAGTTGAATAGCCATTTTGTTGTTTATGCAGTAAAACTTAAATGGACCCTGCCCACCCCCCTCACCCCCCCCAACCAGGGGACTTACTTAAGAACCAGTCCCAGGTAACAAAGCCCAAATACAAGGGCGGGTCAGGCCAGGTGGAGGTATCCAATCAGTGGGGATACACAGACTGTCTCCCTAGCTACCAAGGAGTATGGGCCCTGCCCTTTGGGCGCCTTTTGGGTGCCAATTCTGACCAAGGTGATAGGCTAGTTCAAATGTCTATTATAGGGTAAACTGTAATTCAATTGGTCACTTATGTGTGACCTAGCCTGACTGTGTAGTTTTCTCTGTGTCATTGGTCACCTGTGCATGGCCAGGCCCAACCACATGGCCTTTGCCCTTAAAAGCCAGTCTGTAGGGCAGAGAGGGGTCGCCTCTCTTTGTAAGAGAAGGCCCTGGCCAGTCAGTTTGATTCTTGATGCTTGGCCTGAAATAAGGCTTTGCTTGACCTTCACTTTGTATCAGTCTCGCTTCTTTGATTACGGACCCGATACTGACCCACCATCAACTTTCTAAAATTCTTTGTTGTATGGGCTTATTCAGTACAGTATATTGTCATGCGGCTTTTAACTTGCCTGATGCATTGGTCCTGTAATATCATTCTGTTCTCTTCTCATTAGCCCAAGAAGTGAAAGACATAAGAGAAATACAATGAAAGTAGTAAGTACATCATCTTTCTGCAATATTTTTTATTATGTCAAATCAGAATCTCAGTTTGTGTCAAATGACTTATGACCCTAAAGCCTTCTTTTGCAACAATGCTTTCAACTGCATACTATCTCTGCTGAAGAGAAAATGTGTCTTTATAACATGTGTACAATGCTAATTATAAGTCAACTGTCATCATTTTGACAACACGAACGTAAAGTTTCCAGAGAAGCTTAGCAACACATTAAAAGTTCAGTGCCGTTACTTCAAGATAGGGATCTCTCAGTACTGACATAACTCTCAACACATCTCAGGAACTGCAGGGCAGAAGCTGGTTTAAGTGTGAGTGTATTATCACATGACTGAGAATGTGGGTAAAATAATCCTTTCAAGACCAGCAGCTTTTGAGAACATAACATTTTCAAGAAGGTTGTATTTTTGAGAAAAGAAAATTTAAAAATTCTTCTACAGTTATTCCATCCAGATACCAATGTGTGGTAAACACTAATCTCTGTCATGGTCTTGATTATCCAGGAGAGAAGGGAAGCTGAGGATTCAGGGCACACAGCTGTTTCATGACGTAGCTGGAACTCAGACACAGCACCTTTCCCACCCCACCCAGCCCTGTCCCTGCACCGTTCTGGCTCTTAGACACCAAGAAGCAGGTTTGGTCTCACTAAGGTCAGATATACAAAATGGTGTTGTTAAAAGATCATTGTTTGGTTTTAGTGTAGTTTTTTTGAAATATATATTCTGTGTCTCCATTAAAACATGGAAATCTGGAATTCCAAGTTAACATTACCAATTCATGGAGAATAATTTTGTTTCTAAGCTGCAATCAGAGCTCCCTCTAATGGCTATTTACTTGGACAGCAAATTCTTGGGAAAATGAAATAACCCCTATTCTTTGATAACCAAGAACTTTTTAAATTTTTGTTTAGTGAGTCATTATTTGCCTTTAAAATAGATCATTTGTATCCACTTCAGTCTGCAGGTTTTAAAAATCTGAAATTTTCCCACCTCTGAAAATCACATCAGTATATATGAAAACAAAATTTACTTGATGTTATGGTTAATTTTATGTGTCAGCTGAACTGAGCTACTGGATACCTAGATATTTGATCAAACATTATTTTGAGTGCCTCTGAGTGTTTTGGGAGTGAGATTAACATTTGAATAGTAGCCTGAATAAAGTATATTGCCCTCCGTAATGTATATGGGCCTTGGTCAATCAGCTGAAGGCCTGGATAGAACAAATAGGCTGATCCTCTCTCCAGTAAGAGAACTCTTGTCTGGATGCATGAGCTAGAACATCAGTTTTGCCTGTCTTCAGAGTTGAACTGAGACACTGGTTTTTCTTGGATCTTGAGCTAGCTTTCGGATTGAAACTTACACTGTCAGTTCTCTTAGTTCCAAGGCCTCCAGGATCAGATAATAACTACACCATTAGCTCTCCTGAGTCTTGCCGGCAGCCATAAGTCTTGGAACTTTGCAACATCTGTAATTGTGTGAATATATATATGTATGTATATACATACATATATGTATAAATACACACACAATTATATATTCACACAAATTGTGTGAAAAAAATATATAAATACACACAATTATACATAATCGATTCTATTTCTCTAGGAAACTCTAAAACATTTGACTTCAAGGCATTTTTTAAAAAAACATAAAGGGGCACCTGGGTGGCTCAGTGGGTTAAAGCCTCTGCCTTCAGCTCAGGTCATGATCCCAGGGTCCTGGGATCGAGCCCCACATCGGGCTCTATGCTCCACAGGGAGCCTGCTTCCTCCTCTCTCTCTCTGTCTGCCTCTCTGCCTACTTGTGATCTCTGTCAAATAAATAAATAAAAATCTTACAAAATAAATAAATAAATAAACAAACAAACATAAAAAAATGTTTGGATACTTCTACACAGTCAGTAACAGTGTAGAGTAGCTCTTCTTGAAGCATCCGTCTTCCTACCATCATAGGCAGTTTTGTCTAATTGGTTGTCAAGTCATGCTGACAATGAAGAACACATTAAAAAAAACTGAGATCTGTGATCACCAAATTTTAAAAGTATCATGAAAATAATATAAAATATAAAAATATATTCAATACAAGTAATACCAACTCTACTGATACTGTATTTTTCATTCACATTTACTATCACATGTGATTGGATCCTCACAGCAGTTCTGAGAGACAGAACAAATATCCTACACTCAATATGCAGATTTATAACCTGATCCCCACAGAGAGTAACTGTCTCCAATATTGTGCCTTTTCCATTATAACCACATCACTCTGAGTCATTCTCTGCTACAAACCAGTAAGACAGCATCTCCAGTTATATCTCTATAGATGTTTTTCAACCCAAAATGTGCTATCCAATGGCTATTTTCTGGCTGACTTGGCTCAATAGACCAGAGTACAATGTAAATAATCCCACACTTAAGATTGGAATTTCTGTTTAGAACATGTGACTTTCCTCCATTGAGTGTGCATTCCATATATCTCATCACTGTATACATAAATGATTAGGATCCCATATAAGTGATTTGGTTCCAAAGTGATTTGGAGTCTAGGTAAAACCGCTCAATTATATCTCCCCAACTAAAGTAAAAATTCCTAGAAGTCAGGAAACGTATCTTAGTCATCTCTGTCCCCCAAAGCCTTTATGCAGAACAGGCGTTCTATAAATATGGATTATATAAATACCTGAATGTTTAAATAATAATAATATTGCTATCTGATTATTTGTTGTGCATCTACTAGGTGTCAGGACCTGTGCTGAAGAGTTTATATTCATTACTTGTAATATTTTCAACCATCCTCTTGAAAAGATAATATTTTTTATTACACAGATGAGGAAATTGAGGCTCAGAGAAGCTCAGGGTCTCACAGATGAAAGTCATGGTGCAAAAACCAGTCCCTCAACTGCTAGTTCCAAAGCCCACACAGTCTCCATACCACTCGGAGAACTGAGAAAAAAGACAACTTCCAAGCCCATAGAAAGTACCTTAGTAGTATCAAGTTGGTATATAATTTTCAGAAATAACCAAATAATCAATCCATTGGTCAGTACTAGGGCCATCCTGTCTGATCTCAGTACTCCTTCCACTTCATCTGGTGCATTTTTTTAGGGTTTATTTATTTATTTGAGAAAGATAGAGAGAGAGAGAGAATGAGCAGGGGGAGGGGCAGAGGGAGAAGCAGACTCCTCACTGAGCAGGGAGCCAGACATGGGGCTTGATCCTAGGACCCTAGGATCATGACGTGAGCTGAAGGCAGATGCTTAACTGACTACTCCACCCAGGTGCCCTGCCACCTGGTGCACTTGAATAAGGGGAATGTTAAGAGCCTCACATAGAGCTAGAAGAATGAAAAAGTTAAGTATCCTCTCTGGAATATAAAAACATCACTCATAGAGGCGCCTGGCTGGCTCGACTGGTGGAGCATTCGACTCTTGGTCTCCAGGTTGTAAATTCAAGCCTCATGTTGAGTGTAGAGATAACTTGAAAAAAAAACTTAAAAAAAAAAACAAAAACACACTCATGTTCCAAGGGCTGGGAGCAGGATAGGGATCTATTCCCTTTTGCAGTTGGGTGTCCCAGGCTGGCTCACCTTGTCTGAGTGCTCTTAGAGATGATCCCTAATGGCTTGGGGTAGTTGTTCTCAGAACCACTTTATAATATAAAAGGGAAGTTTTTGTAAGAGCCAATTTTTTTTAAAGATTTTATTTATTTATTTGACAGAGATCACAAGCAGGCAGAGAGAGAGAGGAAGGGAAGCAGGCTTCCCGCCGAACAGAGAGCCCGATGCCGGGCTCTATCCCAGGACCCTGGGATCATGACCTGAGCCGAAGGCAGCGGCTATAACCCACTGAGCCACCCAGGCGCCCCCAATTTTTTATTTCTATTACTTTAGTTACAATCTGTAAGAAGTCTAGCTTTATTTAGAGACTCATGTACATCCTCAACGTTTATTTTCTAAGAGCTTCTTTTGTTTCTAATCTTTTCTTTCTAAGTCACATTTTAGCTATAAAGATTATAGGCATCAACAAGGGTTGGTAAATTTTCACTGGATTCCAGATGACATCAATACCTTGAGAAAGAACTTGGCAGAAAAAGGACCTTTCTTTCTCAGAGGAGGGAATTTGCAAAGTAGCATTTTAAGGTTATGTTAGACGTATCAAGATAAATTGTTAGTAATACATATAGAAAGTTGACCACTGAGCAAATACATATCACTGGTATTTTTTGAAATAATATTTGCCTCTTTCTAATCAACTCTTACAAAAGGAGTAAACTCTAAGATGGCATATGCCAACATGTGCTCCATGGAGTATAAAGAGATGTTTGTGTAAAAAGGATTCTGTGGTCAAATCATTTAAGAGATACTGTAGGAACCTGTTTGCTTAAAAAGGTAGAATCCTCCCCAGAGTTTCCTAACATACTAATAGGAACCATTACTTTCCATAAATAGAATACAATACATAGTGTATTAGTCAGAGTTCTCCAAGGAAACAGAACCTATGAGGTACATATATATGAAAGGAAACTAGTTACGAAGATTTGGTTGACATGACTGTAAAGGTTTAGAAGTCCCGGCATCTGCTGTCTGAAAGGTAGAAACCCAGGAAAGCCAGTGGTATCATTCAGTTCCAGTTCAAGTCCAAAGTCCGAGGGCCTGAGATGAGATGAGGTGTCCTAGCTCAACGGTGAAGTAGAAAGAAAGAAGGACAGAGTCATTCTTTCCCCACTTTTAGTTCTTTCCAGAACTTCAGCAAAATGAATGGGCATTGGGAAGGGCAATCTGCTTTACTGAGTCACTGCTTCAAATGCTAATCTCATCCAGAAACACCCTCACAGAAATGCCTAGAAATAATGTTTCATCTGGGCACTGCATGACCATCAGGTTAATACATAAAATTAACACATAAATTTAACACTTAATTTTTTGCCCAAAATTGTTCAATCACAGAACCAATCTATTTATAATTGAGTGAGGTGGAGGGCTGGCATTCGTAAAATATCTTTGGGAAAGGTGTTTTGGTTCCTTGATATTTAATGAATTCCTTCTCAGCATCATTAGCATTGTCTTGGTACTCTGGCAAAGCACTGAAACAAATTTGATAAATGTCGACTGAACCCATTCTCTTCCTAATCCAGCAATGTGCTCGCTTCAGCAGCACATATACTCTTCCTAATCCAGCAAGTTGCCAATTGGCAATGAATGTCAGTTGCAAGTGGCAATATCAATTATCTTGGTATTTTTCTTGAGTTTGAGAAAAACTTGCAACACATTTTTGGCGTGAGGCCTGATCAGTATTTAGGCTTTCTGTGGATCACTCAGGAAAACACTAGGTTTTCTCTTTTCTGCTTCATCAATTTCTGCCTTTATATTCATTGTTCCTTTCTTCTGCATTTCTTTGGATTATTTGTTGTTTCGGTTTAACATTTGAGTAGCATGCTTATTTCATTTACTTTCATTCTTCTTTTCCTCGAAATAAGAATTTAATGCTGTTAACTCATATCTCAGCAGAGTTTTAACTATATCCTTATGATTTGTATTGTTTTCTCAAAATATTGAAATTGGGGTTTATATTTCCCCCCCTTTTTAGAGAGAGACAAAAGCAGGGAACAGAGGAATAGGGTGAAAGAATCTCAAGCAGGATCCACAGTCAGTGCAGTGTCCAATATAGGGCTCAATCCCATGACTGAAATTGCTAGGAGTTAGTTGGACAGTTAGGTAGTCAGGACGAGCGACCACTACAATAAAACATGGAGTCAGGACAGCTAAGACAAAACAACACTAACATCCTGTTTTGCAGCTTAGACAAGACCATCAGCCCACGAACCTACCTAATAGGTAGGCAGATGCTTGATCAAAGCCCTGACTGGCATGCCTTAGCACACCTTGGTTGCTTAAGAAGTTCCACAAAAGAGCTCATAAAACCCCTAGATGTAGAAACTCCAACAACCACCCTCTTGGGTCCCCTCCCTCTTTGTGAACTTTGTACCATCACCCAATAAACTTTGCTTTGCTGCCCATCACTCTGTCTGGTCTACCTCTTCATTCTTCAAAGTGTTGTGACCAAGAACTGAGGGCACAAAAGGAAAAGAAACCTGAAACAAGATGATGACCTGAGCCGAAATCAAGAGTCAGATACTTAACTGGCTGAGCTACCAAGGCACCCTTATATTTCCTCTCTGACCAAAAAATTGAGAGAGACATAATGGTGGTTGTATTTTTTTTTAATTTTTACTTTTTCTTTAATTTTTAGTAGGTTCATTTCCCAACGTGGGGCTCAAACTCACAGCCCTGAGATCAAGAGTCACATGCTTTACAACTGAACCAGCCAGGTGCCCTCCCCCTTTTTTAAAAAATTTGTTTCTTTTTTAGTAGGCTGTGGTAGTATTTCTAAATTAGAGGGGGGAAAATTCTTTCTGGGTTTTATCATTATTAATTTCTTTCTTTTTTTCTTATTCTTTTTTTTTCTTTTACATTGTGGAACTTAAGGATTTTTTCCAACTTTAATGAAGTATACCTGACAAATAAAATGCCATATGTTTAAAGCATACAATATGATGATGGATACACATATACATTGTGAAGTGATTCCCACAATCTACTAATTAACATCTATCACTGCACACAGTTAACTACCTCTTTTTTTTCTTTTTGTTGAGAATGTTTAAGATCTATTATCTTAGCAAATATCAAGTCCATAAAGTAGTATTATTAATTATAGTTACTATGCTATACATTAGATCCCAAGAATTTATTCATCTTATAACTGGAAGTTTGTTTAATACATCCCCATTTTCCCCACCCTCCAGCCCCTGGCAACCACCATCCCACTCTCTGTTCCAATGAGTTTGACTTTTTTTTTTCCCCACACATAGGTGATCCCACAAAGTGTTTGTACCTTTCTCTCTCTGGCTTGTTTCTCTTAGCATAATACCCTCCAAGTTATCCATATTGTCACAAATGGCAGGATTTCCTTCTTCTTGTGACTGAATAATATCCCTCTGTGTGTGTGTGTGTGTGTGTGTGTGTGTGTGTGTGACTTGTATACATTCATTCATGGCATATGGGCACTTATGTATTTCCATACCTTGCCTACTGTAAATAATGTTGCAGTAAACATAGCAGTACAGATCTCTCTGAGATAGTGCTTTTGTTTCCTTTGGATATATATTCAGAAGGGGGATTCCTAGATCATAGGGTAGCTCTATTTTCAACTTTCTGAGGAAACTCTATACTGATTTTCACAATGGCTGTACCAGTTTACATTCTCACCAGCAATGTTATCACTCACCAACAGAGGGTTCCTTTTTCTCCACATCCTCACCAACATTTGTTATCTCTTGTCTTTTTGGGAATAGACATCTAATAGGTGGGATGTGGTATCTCATTGTGGTTTTCATTTACATTTCCCTGTTGATTAGTGATGGTGAACATCTTATGTGTCTGTTGACCCATTTGTATGTCTTTGAAAAATGGCCAGTTTTCTTGATCTTCCATAGTCACCTATATTTGCAAGAATAATAGATCCATATGTGTCAATTACACCTATCTTGCTAATAGTGTTATTAAGATTTCTATATCCTTGCCTTGTTTTTCTCTGTTATGGACTGAGAGAAGGAAGTTAAAGTTATCTACTATGCTTTAATCTTTTTGTTTGCTTTCCTGTCCTATAATTTCAGTTTAATAAATGCTAACATTGTATTATTTTGTGAATAGATATTTGTTACTTTTGTTATCAAGTGCACATTACCATTATAGAAAAAGCACTAGTCTCATTCAATACTCTTTGGCATTAACTAATATTCTTGTTTGACATTAAGATTATGACCCTCCTTGTCTTTTTTAGTTGAGGTCAGGGTCATGTTGAAACATACCTTTGCCCTTCCTTCTTCTTTTTTAACTTTTTTGAATCACTCTATTTTAGATGTTTTTCTTATATAGATTGCTTTGTGGTTTAATCTGAAATTTTTTAATAAGTAATTTGAATCTATATACATTTAGTAATATAACACATGTACTTGGCCTTTGGTCTGTCATATTATTAAATGTTATGTGTTCTCCATTTTTGCAAGTTTTGCAGTATGCATTTATTTGTGTGTGTGTGTCTATTTCTTCTTCAGAATGTTTGTGGAAAAGATCGGGTTATAGTGGCCTGAACTTGTCCCTTCCTCCTTGGGGATGCCTGAAGTAGTTTTTATCCTGGTTGAAACTCTTACAAATATTCATTGATGGAATATACTCATTAAAAGAAAAATGAGGGTGTGTTGGGGAAGGTTGAGGAGGAACTCCTGGTTGACCTGTGAGCTGAGCCTGGACACTCTGCACTCCTTACCCCCTCCCCTGGGTTCCATTTGCCTCTCCTGCTCCCAGAGGCTGCTCCAAGGACAGGACCCTGAGATGGCGATGTGGTGTGTGTGTGTGTGTGGTATGTGTGACTGAACTCAACTAAGGCCTCTGTATAAACTTTTAAGGTTTGTCAAGCTGGTACCAAAATCCACTCGTCTTGCTGCCTACAAAGACAAGCCTCATATGTGAGTTCTCTTCCTTATTAAACCTGCCACCTACCAACCTGGAGTACCTGGCCAGCCTCTTTCTTCCATCTCTCCCTGCCCTCCATGTTTGGGGACTGATTGGAGATTATACCTGGCAAGCTCCCAAGGAGCTTGCAAACCAAAAAGGTATTACAAGGTTGCTTTAAACAGAGTTAGTGCTTTTTATTTTCTTCTTTTTTCTTTTGACAGCTCACTTTGTGTATCTTCCTTTGGGTTTTTTGTATTTCTGCTTGGTAATCTTCCTTCGTAGGAACAATTGATTTTTTAAGAGTTTGGTTTTTTTCTTTTAACTCAAGACAAAATATTTTGTTAAAATGTTCATCTATTGCCTTGCAAGTTTCTTTGTTATTCTCTATCTGATCAGTTTTGCTGATTTTTAAAATTTTATCTTTCCATGATTCTTGGTCAACTACTTTTTATTATTCTCAGTGCTGGTTAGTTGGATTTCCCTGTTTGCAACAAGTACGTATTTTTGTTGTTTAAGTTTTAGGGGGTTTTGGAGGGGATTTGGTTTGTGGGTTTTTTTGGGGGGTGTTTTCCGAGATTTGCCTTTGCTTGTTTTCTATCATACATTTTCTTTGTTGATACTGTTTAGAATCAAAGATCATGTATTATATCATGTATAATAAAGAACTGAACTATCTGCTTAAGGTTCTACCATGCATTTCCTCTCCTACCCTGATATAGTCACTATTCAATCCTCACCCCGATTTCCCAAACACTTCAGTTCCTGACATGTGCAAGAAATGCTTTTGTACCACTTAAATGTGTATCCTTACCTACAGGAAGTGCAGTTTTGAAGTCTGCTACCCTACAGCCACCTTTCTACTCACTCCCCTTAAGTAGCCTCTATGCTTATTTCTGGTGCTTTGCAGCCCTTGAAACTTAGATCTTAGCTGTCTCTCTCTCTCTCTCTTTCTTTCTTTCTTTTCTCTCTTTTTTTTTTTTTTTGCTTAAGTGATATTTAATACATTGTCCCCCCATCTGTTGCTTTCTTATAATGTACAAGAGAAGATTACTGTCTCACACAAATAAGTTCATATTGGAATTTCAGGTATATTTTCTTTAAAGAGATTTCTTTTTATTTATCTTTTTTTTCCCAGCAGTTCCTGAGCAGAAACCCAATGATGTGGCTCTCACAGAAAAGTTGGCTTTCTCTCAAAACAAAAGAAAACAAAAAAGCAAAACAAACAAAACAAAAGAGTTGGCTTTTTCTATGAGGAGAAAGCAAAAGTGACCCACAACTCCCAGTCTTCCCATTTCCTTCATCTGAAAATGAGCAGGCATTGCTGTGACTCTAAGCCAGGATTTTGCTTTCTTCATTAAGATGTCTTGGAAATTATCAGTAATACCAAACAAAGCTTTGATTCATTTTTCAATATTACATATTTGTCCATATATGAATTCCCAATAATTAATTGGACAAGTTTTATTAACAAAATTTAAGTAAAGAAATCTGTATTCAAGTCTGAAGGTAGAATGACATACATTAATTAGAGATGAATAACATTTCAAGGTAGATGAGAAAAACCCTGCCTTTTAGTATATGGAATATTTATAAATGGAGTGGCTTTTATTTGCTCTGTCTTCATGAAATATCCATAACTAGAACTCCAGGTAAGCCTGGATGTCTGCATTCCTCAGTCATCTACATCTATAATGTGCTTAGTCACATGAAAGGTTTCAGGTTACCAAAATTAAAATTATAGAAATATCAGCTTAGAAGGGAATGATGTCCAGGGTGCAACCCAACACCTGTAAAATCTTGGGAAATGTTACCCAAATGTAGCTTTTTCTTCAAAACCCAAACAACCTGCTACCTTCCCATTTTCCCTTCTGTGTATGACAGGCATCCATTTTATACTTTGCTGTACATTCTTTGTGCTATTGCTCATTTACTTAATTTCTTTTCTTCCACCTTCCATAGACTTAAAGAGTAGACACACTCAATAAAATAGAAAACTATGAATATATAAAAGTTGAGTCCAGGAAAATTCAGAAAAGCAAAATGAAGAAGAAAATTAAAATATGAATGTATAGACTATTATGTATTAGAAGTGGAAAATGGCAAGAATAGTTTATCGTTTGCCAGAATCAGGTTTTTTTCTTGGGCATGTATCTAGCTTACCTTCTCCAGCCTCCTCTGCAGCGGGAGCCCTTTGTCTGAATTTCACCTGATAGAAAGTGTACACACATGATATGTGTGTGCATATATGCTACTTCTGAGCTGTGACCCATGAAAACCTTCTGTGTGTATTCTTCCATATTCTACCTTCCCTTTTCTTGACTGGAAGGGACATGACAATAGGGACATCAAAAGCCCTGTACTGAGGATGGCAGAGCCTCCGTTATGCTAGGGCCTTAAATAACTGTGTGGAGGAAAGGTGTCCAGCCAATCCTTGTAACTGCCCAAGACTGTCACCTGAGCCTAGGCACAAATTTTGATTGTCTTTGAGCCACTAATCATGGTGTGTTTGTTACTTCAGCCTAGTATAGCACAAATATTACATGTGATTGACACCAAGTACAATAAACCCACATTTTCTATTTGGATTTCAGCAGGTCTTTTAACAGCTAGGAAATAGTCTAGGCAGATATTTACACAACAAATAGCAGTTCAGGGCACAAGTTAGTCTTGGTTTTCAACTTTGGAGTATGTCTGAGCTGGCACAGGGGAATAGCTGACTTTCCAAACCAAACCAAGAGTACTTGGGCAATGTTGTCATGAGCCTCAAGAAGCTTCTGGGGCAGGAGGCATCCAGTTGAAGGACATTACCAGTTCAAATAACAGGACTGTAACTGGAGATTGAGGAACCTACATTATTTGTGAGTCATTAAGTTGCAACCAGGATAAGAGCTGTGGTCAGTTTCTGGAGTCAGGTACTGGTAAAATCAAGAATCCCAGGGGATGGTGGGTCAATATAGAAATTGGGAAAGCCAGGATCCAGGCTGCTGAGTTCAAATCCCAGCTTCACTCCTTACTAATTATGGAGTCTTGAGCAACTTCTCAATGTCTCTGGGCTGATTTCTTTCTTCTTCTATAAAACTTGTATAATATATATGTGTCTCAAAGGGTTGTTGTGCAAATTAAATGGTGACTTTTTTTTTTTTAAGATGAATGAGAAAGATGAGAAAGATCCCCCAGGGATGGGGGATTTAGGCTCTGGCACAAACCAGGAGCAAAGCCAGAAAGGGTGAGAACCAGGGTTTTGCTCAATACAAATTCCCATCTGAAGTTGTAACATCTGACTTTTGGTCTTGCCCCACCTGATGTAAAGCGTGGAGTAGCATATAGGAACAAGCCACCATTTACATGAGGCAACAACAGCAGGAATGACCCATCCCTGAGGGAAGGAACCTTAAGGTCTGGCAGCCTCATAGGCGGACACCAGGCAGTGTCAGTTCATTGAGATTTACCAGGAAAAGAGGGCTAAAGAGTAGAGCTTTCATTAGTGTCAGAGTTTCAGATCTTCTAAATATCATCTGCGTGACTTTGGGGTAAGTCTTTGAAACTTAATTTTTTCTCTTCTAAAATATGATAGTATTTAAAGAGCTGCTTATGACTAAATAAGATAACACGTTATCTTATAAAATATCTAATAAGTCATAGCTCAATAAATCTTTAACACATGTCAGTGGAAGGGAGGGCATGGTGTCTATATGGTCTCCAATGATGGGTAAGTGGCTAGGCCAGGCATGGGAACCATTTTCTATTTGGATTTCAGCAGGTCTTTTAGCAGCTAGGAAATAGTCTAGACAGATATTTACCCAACTCAGTTTATTCTAAAAACCACACTTGGGACCATTACTAGTTGTTAGTAAGCACTTAACAACATCCAGCTTGTGCTGAGTTGGCTCTGATCTATAAATACGTTTAAGACTGTGAATAAGTGTATGTTCCATCCAGTAGGCCAGCCTCAGAAATTTCTATTTCCTCAGCAGCACCCCTCTGTTCCCAGGGCTGCTCTTGGTCATTCATGGTCTGGGACACTTTTGTTCCTTCCTGCTCTAGATGTCCCCCCATGGCCTCCATCAGAGTCTCCATGGTCCCCTGTGTTATGGCTCCCTTCACAGACAGAAGTTGTGGATAGTTGCTCAGTTTGCATTCTTTTTAGTATGGAGCTTTCAACAACTCCACCCTGCTGCCTTATGGACTCAGATGACACCTATGCATGGGGACATTTCTAATTCTAAAACTTCAATCGCTCTTATAAGAAACTGTAGCATCTGGGACGCCTAAGTGGCTCAGTTGGTTAAGCCTCTGCCTTCAGCTCAGGTCATGATCTCAGGGTTCTGGGATTGAGCTTCACATTGGGCTCACTGCTCAGCAGGGGAGCCTGCTTGCCGCCCCCTCCCCTGCCTATTTGTGATATCTCTCTCTTTGTGTCAAATAAATAAAATCTTCCAAAAAAAAAAAAAAAAAGAAAGAAAGAAAAGAAACTGTAGGATCCATTCTGTATAATACTATTGTTAGCAAAGAATTAATTCAAGAAATTTTTTCTGGAATATAGGAGAACAGAGACAGATTGACCCACAATAAGAGAGATGATCAATCTGGTCCAGTTGTTTCTTGGGATGGGTATTAAAATTTAGTCAGAGGAGCAAAGTTAGAAACAGACAGCCCAGATTCTCAGTGTCAAGTAGAAGCCACTGCCCAGGACCTAGAGGGAAAGGTGTATTGGTCTATATAAAGGTAGTGATGACAAGAACCAGGAAGAAGTAGGGCATCATCAGAAACCACAAAATAAAAATCCATTCAGTATGAATAAGGAAGTAAATAAGAGAAGGAGAGTGAAGGTAGGAATGAGTGTATTTGTAAGAGGAACATTATTCGAACTATGGACTCACCAGCCTATGACTACAGAAAAGAGACAACATCTATATTTCTGTTCTTAAGACAGCTCCAGTCCTCACCTTGTGAAAGAAATACCCCTAAGTTTTTCTCAGTGTTCACAGCAGGGCTGACAATGCAGTCTTCCTCAGCAATCGCCATTAAAGCCAGTCAGTCTTCTCTTCATGCTGTTGTTCACCATCTGCAAAGGTCCCTATTTTTCCTGCTTACCAAAGGCCTAGAGATAGAGCCTTCTGAATTTTTTTTTTTAAACATACATCCAGGCAGCAGATGTCCCTTGTCCAAAACACAAATTCTGTGATTTAAAGAGCCAATAAAGAAGGGATATTCATATGTTGACAGCCTCCCTTTACATCCTCTCTCCAGGGGTCCCACCTGAGATGGCAGGAACAAGGACAATTTGGTTACAGCAGTTGGCTCTCTCCATTACTACAAATCCTGTTTGACTTATAATTTTCACAGTGACTCCCAGGGCAGAGAAGACTAAGCAGGGCAAACCTGCCAATCCCAAGTAGTTGATGCTGACCATGGGTAGTGCTCACAGGCTTGGAGCCCCTCATTCTTTGGTTTACACATTATACAAGGCCAAAACCCTCTTTTCCTTGTTCCTCCCTAGATCCCATTGCATTTCCAACCATGTACCTCCATCATGCCTCCACCAGACTGTCCCACAGCACTGCTGACTTCTTGCACACTTCCATCACCACCTCCTTTGAGGAAAGTGGTTTGACCTCCTACCTGCATATGTTGGGCATGGTCCTATCCTTTGTTGATGATAAATCTGTTGTTAGTTGGTTTTATTCCAATTTTGTGCAACTACAGTATATGTCTAAGATACAAATTTTGCAAAGAAGAGGATGCTATCATAGGCAAGAACTGGTGCTAAAATGACCTCTTCTTCACTTGGTTTATCATACCTTTAATTCTTACAGACATCAGCTGGCATTATATTGACTCATTTTCCACTCGATTTTGGTGCTTTTGGTTGCTTTTAACACAAACATCATATTTTATGTTTAACACAAACATCATCATTTTTCCTCATATATTTGTGACCAAACGTACTTCTTACCATTCTATTTTCTTTTCCTTCACTCATTTTTTTGTTTCTTTAATTTTATCTAATTTTTTTATTAAAAGATTTTATTTATTTATTTGTTAGAGAGAGAGAGAGCGCGCGAGCACAGGCAGACAGAGTGGCAGACAGAGGCAGAGGGAGAAGCAGGCTCCCTGCCAAGCAAGGAGCCCGATGTGGGACTCGATCCCAGGACGCTGGGATCATGACCTGAGCCGAAGGCAGCTGCTTAACCAACTGAGCCACCCAGGCGTCCCTAATTTTATCTAATTTTTAAACCTTTATTTATTTAAGTAATCTCTCCACCCAATATGGAACTCGAACTCACAATTCTGAGATCAAGAGTCACAAGACTTTCTGAGCCACCCAGGAACCCCTGATTCTTTAGTTATAAAATCTCCTTAGAAAGAAAAACTCATTTGAAATTTATATTTTTATGGCATATTTTCCCTTTATTTCATAATTTTCCTTTTACTTTTTAAATACCTTTGGTACTTTTTCATCAATGTGGTTTTTTTTGTTTGTTTGTTTGACATTACACGCCCAATGTTTTTTGTTCATCAGTGTCCATTTAACATTTTTCTGACGTCTGTAGGATTTTTTTCCCTCTTGGAATGAGGCCAAGGGGTCTGAGGCATATATCCCCATGATAATAAAAATAATAGGGATAGGATGCAGAGCCCCTTCCTGTGCAAAGTGAATCATTATTGGATAAATGGTTATAGCAACATGGCATAATTTGAAATAGTGCACATATGCTGGTTAGTTGATAAAACTCAGTGAAGCTTTCAGGAGATGCCACTATCTATAGTGCAGACATTGCTGGGCATACTTAGGCAAGATTGTGATTTACTGCTGGAAAGATAGGAGAAAAAAACTCTTAAAGGTCGTCCCTGGAATAACCAGGAACCCTGGTTCTCCCCAATCCACTGGCATCCTTGGCTATCCATATAAATCACATTTCACAGAGATTTTTACAATAGTGATAGTGTACTGTGATATCCTTCTGACTATGTCCCGCTACAGGTCCATTTCTTTATAGAGAAAAATGCATCTGGTATTTTCAAACTGTTGGCTATAAAACCTAAGTGTAGGCCTCACATAATCTGTATTAATCAATACACAGCTTTTTAAGTAAAAAATTTCAGAGACCAGGTATGTTTTTTAGGCAAATCTATTTTATCTTCTTTTTTACATCATTATGGACTTAATGGCTCTTTGATACCCTAGGGCAACTTTGTTTTCTTTCAACATCCCTAAGATCCACAAGCTAATCCTGAATTTTTTTCTCTGCCCAGAATTATGAAATCAACTATCCCCCAAGGGCATTTGTCTTTTTCACTAGAGAACAGTTTTAGAAGCCATAAGCACTAGTTCTACAAATAAGCTTGTTCTACATTCTGACTGGAATTTGGCAGGATGATAGCAAAAATATCCAACAGCATGAATCACTGTAGGGACAGAACGGATAAAGTTTCCTTTAAAAAATGTTCAGAATTTGTATTGATATTTTCAATTCACCTCTATTTTAGTAAGTTCTTCTTTCCTTACTCTGATAGAAGAGTTTATTCATCCATTTCAATTTTTCAACAACTCATTTTCCTTGTTTTCATTAATGTTAATTTTTAAAAAGCTCTGTATTTATCATACCAAACCATGGATCTAAATATCAGTATTGCCTCCCCCAAATTCAGAAGGCTCATATCTTTTCTTCTGTCTTGAACTTCAGCTCAGCCATCCTGAAACTGGCTCCAAAGTGTGGAGGTCCCATTGATTCTTTGGTTAGCACTGTATTCACACTAATATCTGGAAGGGAAGCAGCCCTAGCTTTTGTGTAGGAGAACACCAAAGAAACTAAGAGTTCAGAGCACCTAGTGTGATACCCCGATAACTTGTTTGCATAATAAAAGACAATAAAATGCAGATGATATACAAATACCACTTCTTAAAAAAAAAAAAAATCCACTGTCAATTATCTCTGTTTGAGCTCCCAGTTTGATTTGATTTGATTTTTCCTTCCACTGGTGCCTTTGTATATCTATGTGACAGGATTTTTAGTAAAAAAAAAAAAAATTGCATTTCATGCCCTTGGGTACTACTGGGTACACCAACTTACAAGAGTCAGCTGTATTCATCACCCCTGATTCTGCACTCAGTGACATCATGCTCACAGCGTGCAATCAACCATAGCAGAAGTGTTTACACCATGGAAATTGGCAAACACTATAAATCAGGGCTTTCCACCCAAAAAGCCAATTGTCAGGCATTTATAGGACAACTCTGGGTTCAGCTTTGGGACAATTCAGTTTTTCCAAAACCAGTCAAAATATCAGAATATAAGATCAATTAACATACAGAATTATCAGAGTTAATATGCCAAACATTATGGTCAAGAATCCCTACTTAATAAGTTTACACAGAATAGCATTTGGAGGGGCACCTGGGTGGCTCAGTGGGTTAAGCCTCTGCCTTCGGCTCGGGTCATGATCCCGGGGTCCTGGGATTGAGCCCCACATCGGGTTCTCTGCTCGGCGGGAAGCCTCTTCCCTTCCTCTCTCTCTGCTGCCTCTCTGCCTACTTGTGATCTCTGTCTGTCAAATAAATAAAATCTTAAAAAAAAAAAAAAAAGAATAGCATTTGGAGCTTTATGTAGTTTTTGCAATATTCATGGCATAATGCTTCCCAGAACCAACACTTAGAAGACAAAAAAAAAAAAGCCACAATTGGATTATAGCACATTTTAGTTATAATATCCATTTAGTTATCCACTAGTTTCAAGTAATTTCCAGATATTTTTGATCCATCCCTGGGGGGTTTTATTTCCACAACAGACAAACACAGACAATTCAGTAATTTCTAGTTATTAACATTTCTGTGGTATTATCCAGTTTTCTACATAAGTTAATATACACCATGCTCTTTCCTTCTCGATTTTGCATTCTGTAATAACTGTATCTTCTGAGTGATATAGAGGATAGAACCAAGGAAGCTAAATATGAGGTCTGGCTCTGCCAAAATCTAAAATGGGCTGAAGGAATATTAAGTTTCTTTATTAGGTCTAAGTGGGGCTGGCCAACAAATTTGTTCCTTCTAGTGGACTGTGATGGCACCCCTGGTGTCATTCCCAGGAATGTAATGGCCTCACATATCTCATTGTTAAAAAGTGTTCATAGTAGAGGTTCTCATTTTGTTGTTCATTTAGCACCTGAATTTAGGCAGGAGAAACATTTCTACCTGAGGGCTTTGTGTATTTCAATTCCCCTGCCTTTTTATTGCCACTTGCCCAGAGAAGTGGCCTCCCCCACTGAGGAAGCCAAATGCTCTGGTTTGTTCTTCCAGCTGCCTTGGGAGTACTTGGCCTGATTCTGCTTTGCAGAGGAATAGTCTTCTGAGCTGGATCTTACCTGAGTCTAGCATTTTTCCTCCCTACCCTCTGGTTTTCCTCTCCCCCCAGCCCCACACCTTGAGCAGACTTCCTCTGGCATTGCTCCATATTCCCACTTGCCTTTTAAACTTGGCTGGGTCTGGCTGTGCTCACTCAAGGACACAGAGCCACAGCCTTGTTGGAGTGTCAGGCATCTGCCTGTGCTTGGCCACCCAACCCCCAGCACAAGACTGCTTCAGATGCCCTCTCTCCCCCGAGCTTCCTCTACTAATACTACCCATTTTACATCCCTCCACATTCTACAACATTCCATTATCTTCTACTGTGCTTTCCTACCTATTGCTACAGGAAGGTTGGGAGGGATGGTGTATTCTAACTCTACCCCTTTGCCCACATATCAGAAACCTGCTTGAAGCTACAGCACAACCCAGGTCCAAAATGAGCAAGTGTTCTGTTCTCTAAGACTTGTAACCTTGGAAAGACCCCAGGCTGATCATGAGTCTCCCACTTATCCCACCAAACTCCTTTGTGTCTGGCTAATATTGTTGACTATTTCTATATAGCTTTTAATCTCTTATTTCTTCAAGCCATATCTTCCTCTTGACTTCTGAGGGATAGATATTTTTTAGATAGGTTTTCATTTTTTGTTGTCTTTTTTTTTAATCTATTCCGCTATAGAGAGCATTTGAGATATCATGGTTTCTGCTTATCGCACAATTATAGTATCATGGGTCATTAAAATGTACACATGGGGCATCAGATTGCATTTACCATCAACTGTTTGCTTTTTATATTCCTCATTTGTCTTACAAATGTGTACCTGGTGTAGGAATATATGATTCATTTGTTTTAACTGCTGTTAAGAATTTTATTTATAAGTATACCATTGTTGATTACTCATTCTATTAGTGAACGTTTTTATTAATTTCTTTCTCTTTCTCTTTTTTTCCAATGGCAAACAATTCTTTACTGAATAGATGTATGTGTGCCTCCTTTTTCATGAATGCAAGTTTTCTCCAGGATCAGTACCTAGAATTATAATTGCTTGATCATAAGTTATATAATATCTTGTTTTGCTAGCATCCCCAGTTTGCACCCCAGAAGTATTATAATAGTTTATAAATTGTTATCAGTGGCTTATCAGAATTTTTCCCAAAACTTGATAATTTTTTATTTTTGCCATTATGGTGGTTATACAACCATATTTTTTGTGTGCATCCCTGAAGAAAGATATATATCTTCAGATTGAAGAGACTTGAGTCCTAAGCAAAATAAATAAAAATAAGTCTATACTTAGTGACATCATAATGAAAATTCAGAAAATGAAGGACAAAAAGAAGAATCTAATCCAAGGGAAAATAACAATTTACTTACAATGGAAGAACAAGTAGACTGACAACATATTTCTCATTGGCAGTGACAGAGGTCAGAAGACAACAGAGTGGTATCTTCACAAGGCTGTTGGGGGAAGAAAAACCTGTCATATTAGAACTCTATGTTATTCTCCCAGGGGCTGTATCTGTACATCCTCAACTTGCTCCCCCCCCCCCCCCTTGCTTCAGAAAGATACTTCCCCTTGACCAAATGGTGGAGTAGTTGTCTGAAGCTGGGCAAATCTTAGAGCCTCATGCCCTCTGGTCACATGACTGGTTCAACGTTTCTAGTCAGAGTTCATTTTTTAAGTGAATGGAGGTATAGGAATAGCAGAAAGCAGGTAGGGTGTATGGATGGGAAAAATGTAGCCCAACCACTGTGAGAGATGGGAGACAGAGGCAACCAAAAACGGCACCAGATGAAAATGCTGACCATCAGTGGATGAACTTTAATAGGCCCCACCTACCAACAACTTAACCAAGGAAACAGAGCATCTCAATGTGTGCATAGTCCCTTCACAAGCACATAAACTGCAAATCTGATATCCTTGTATTGTACATCTATGTTCTTTTTATTAAAATGTAAGACAACATAGTCCATTTACATCACAGAATTTCAGACCTGGGAATTTTCTTTTTTTTTTCTTTTTCTTTTTTTTAAAGATTTTATTTGTTTATTTGACAGAGATCACAAGTAGTCAGAGAGGCAGGCAGAGAGAGGGGGTGGGGAAGCAGGCTCCCCGCTGAGCAGAGAGCCTGATGTGGGGCTCGATCCCAGGACCCTGAGATCATGACCTGAGCCGAAGGCAGAGGCTTTAACCCACTGAGCCACCCAGGCGCCCCAGACCTGGGAATTTTCTTAAAGGTACCCTTTCTTTGTATAGATGGGTGAATCAAAGACCAGAGATTAAAGTGTTTGGAGCAACATAGCTGAGTAGTGACGGACACAGATAGAACTTGGATCTCCTAACCCCCAAGTCACTTATTCTCCCAGTCATACTACCTCTGCACCCATAGGGACTGAATTTTTGAAGTGGCCTTCCTAATGTCCCTGGGATAATTCTCTGTAGTAGACATGTTCTAAATGCTGGCTATCCACTATGTCCTTCTTTTCTCTTCCCATGTCTCTCCATTTTCCTCTGCTAGAAAGTTCTCGGGTTTAATGTTAAAGCTGATGTCCTAAAACCCTGCCATTAAGCTGAAGACCCCACCCCTACTCATGAGGGGGGTTAGCCGATGCCATCATAATAACCAAATGGAGTGGGGAAAGGTATCTTGCAGCAGATAGTACACTGATATGGGAAAACCAAAGGTGGCCGAGCAATTTGGTGTGGACTCAACTCCAAGTCCTCCTTAAATTCAGGCTCAACATGTTAATGCATCTCAAAAAGAAAAAAATCCTACCCCAAAAGAAGTGAAGCCTTCAAAAGGCACTATAGCAGAGATTACTTCATAATCCAATTGGTAATACTTAAATTTTGTCATCAAGTCTACTTTATTCTCTTTCCAAAGTCTTTCTCTTCATATGCCTTATTCCTTTGCAGTTTCTTTCCCGCTTCCTCTGCCCTGAACTTCCCCTTCCTTTGTCCAGAGCGCTTTGCCTCCATCCTAGGACTGTAAATACCACTTGGCAAGGCACAGTGTTTTAGTTAGCCAAATATCTCATGTTCCTCAAGGTGCCCCACCTCAGGGAGCTAAGTGTGTTCAGTGAGGGGTACAGATAGTGCATGCAAGGTTGTCTGTGCAGAGTACGGGACCAACACATTCTTTTTGCAGTCCAGTGTTGCTCTAGGTATTGTCCTATATCAATAAACAAACCACCTAGACTCTATTTAATCACAATACTCAGGTTCCTGAAGTTCTCTATGACTAAGAACAGGTAAGATGACCCCTATCAACTAGAACTCTTTATAATATTCCTCCAGAAAATTTATTTCATGTAAGTGTGCTAAATCTTTTAGACTCAAAAATTTCATCTTCTTTGGTCTGCACGACAGCCCTGAAAAGGGAAGGTTGGCTTAAATGACTTGCCCAAAGTAATGAAAAACAAAGCCATGCCCCAGCTCAAGTTTTGTTATGCACATAAATTGTCTTTCCAGCATTCTTGCCCATTTTCCTGAAACTTTCTTTGAACCACTACTTTGAACACCAACAATTGGAAAACTTACTAATTTACTATACTTGTTCCAACATGAATGTATTGAAATTGTACAGAATAGCCAAGATATAGACAAGATAAGAAATATCAAGTATTTAGAAATCAATATTTTTAGAAATCAGATGATAAATTTTTTATAAATCAGTCTATACTAAAATGTTAACATATTCAAATGAAATCTTACTTTATAAGTATTAATTTGGATAAAACCTAAATATGAATACCCATAGTAATATTGCTTGGGGCAGAGGAAAAGTGATATGGCCCAGACCTATACTCATACCCTCCCACCACAAGATTATCAGCCAATAGAGCAAGCATTCACCAATACAAGGTATGCTCAGTGTACCTGTGAGCCCTGGTCTCTGTCCGGTATGGGGAGAGGAAATGGTACCATACACTTTGGTGCTCTCAGTTTTCCTCTGGAATAGTTGTCTGAGCTTGGTCCCTAAAGCGCTGAGGGCTGGAAATTTCACTTCTGAGACTCTACTTAGTACTCAGTACGTCTCAAAATGATTTTTTTTTTCAATATATTTTCATTATTTATTCAATCAGCAAATATCAACCCAGTTGGCCAGGGATACTTGTGATGACCACACTTATCTCTGGACTCGCCTGCAGACACTTTTGTTTTGATCTCTTAGATACAAGTAAAAAAGTACTTAGTGCTCCTGGGTTCCAAGGAAGGAGGATTCCTAAAAAAACATGGATGAAGATCAAAGTTCAAGTGGTCCCCTATAATTTAAAGTGGGAACTCAGATTTTAAGACAAAATGAGTTCTGTATCTAGAAAGAAAAGACATACACACAAGCCTGATTTTCCCCTGTGTAAAATGTTCTTAGATAGGGTACCTTGGTGGCTCAGTCAGTTAAGCATCTACCTTTGGCTCGGGCCGTGATCCCAAGATCCTGGAATCAAGCTTCACATCAGGTTCCCTGCTCAGTGGGGAGCCTGCTTTTCCTTGTCCCTCTGCCTCTCCCCCCAGTTTATGCTCTCTCTCTCTCCCACTGTCTTAAATAGATGATAGATTAGATAGATAGATGATAGATAGATAGATAAATAGATAATAGATAAAAATACTGTCCTGGAGTAAAAAAGTTTGTGGCATAATGCATCCTTGCATGAGAAAGTCACTATATAACATTATTCCAAATCAGTTATGTCCCAGAGAGGGTTAAAAATGTTCAGAACACAGAGCTGCCTTGAGAAGCAGCTATATGAAGATTTGTTGGGTGATATATGTAGACTAATGTTTTTTCATTTTCACAGCAACTTGAATTTTGCAAGTCAGAAGAGAGAGGAAATGGAATGGCATGTCAACCAAATCTCCTTCTGTATGGTAAAAGACATCACTAGGTTTACTCCCTACCTTCCATCTATATATGATTTTGAGCAAGGGGAAGACAGGGAGTGAAAGGGAAAGAAACCACCTCCCCCAGGGCACATGAAGCAGCTGAAGGAAAGAAGCCACAAAAAGGAAAGAATATCTCTCCCTCCCCTCTGCTACCCACATACACATTTGATGCCAAATGCTTCCAGATCTTCCTTTGGACTCCAGAGATTCTCTTATTATGACTCCAAGAGTTCATGAAGTGAAACTCAAACCAGAAGAAACGAGTGGGTATCACGTGAGAACCTAAGTTCAAGTATTTGACTGAGGACTTTTGGATGCATGAGACAATGCAAGTATCAGCAAATTAAAATTGTAGGTGAAAGCAAGTTAAGGAAGTAGAAACAGCCCTGACACAACCATCCTAATGGAGATTAGCATATTTGCAAGGCACAGTGAGTGGTAGCTTGGCACCAAGCCATGTGGGAAGGTGAGGAAAACTGGAATTGGAGGGAACTGGAGCCAAAATAAACCCGGCTTTGGGTCATCACCCCATCTGGATCATTCTTGGTCACCTGACAGTGGGGATCTACATAACTCAAAGTGTTGATGGTTTGGGCAGAATCTCAGTTAACATCTGGGAACAAGATCTGGGGAGGACAGTATGAAACCCAGAATGATAAAAATGTATGAAAGTTGTTGGTAGCTCTACTAGAAATCTAAAAACCAAGGTCTTTTGTGAATTTAAGTTGTAGGAAAACAGATGAGTAAGGAAAGAGATGCAAGACAGGAGCTGGAGGAGAGGAAGCTGTAGCCATCAGAAATGGTGGAGTGGAGACAAGGCTGTGGTCTCCTCCTGCCACTGGCTGTTCCTGCCTACCCAGCCCTACCTCCTGAGATCAGCAAGCAAATCAGGGGAGATCTCAAGTCTCAGAAAATAGCTGTGGATTAGGAAAATAATGGAGTTGGAGTTCTGAATAAATGTGCTTTGCAGCTGACACTACTTGTGCTTCATCTTTGCATCAGAGGAGAAAAATCATAGAAAAGGAAATAAACAGGATCATTTTAAAAATAAGAGTTAGTTGGCAGATTACCATAGTAAAAAGATAAAGAGTCAGGGAAATCAGATGGTACCAAAATCCACATTAAAAAGAGTTGAAGAAAACAGGCACCATTTATATTCCAAGCCAAATAATGAGGTATCAGCAAGGCAGCAGCTGGAAGACAAAAGTTGGAAAATTATTCCTTTTTGTTTGCTTGCTGCTTATAGGAAAAGCTCTAGCTTAAAATTAAAGGCAAAATCTTGCAGCTGAAATTAGAGATCCGTAATGATCTCCATCAGCAGAAAACTAAGATTCTGTTAAAGGGTGTGACTCAGAAAGCTTATAAGCCACAGGGAAAGAACAGAGGCTGTCAGGGGCAGAAGGGGATGTTCACAGATGATTCAAAAGATGGAGAGTGAACATAGATTGTGTATAAATCTATTGGATCACTATGTGAGAGTAAAGAAAGCCTAAGATACCAGATTTTTTCTTTTTGGTACATTAAAATTTATTCCTGGATGGAAAAGAGATGTTGCCTTCCTGAGACAGAAATTGCAAATAGCAAACCCAGAGACTGGTGTACTTCAGAGATCTCAGACATAAAACCAAATCCAGGAAGATCGCTAAACAACTTCTATCAATAAGAGGTCCAGGAAGCCAGGCTGGCTCCCATGGGACACTCCCTATGAGTGCTGGGGTAGTCTATTTCCCACTGTGCCATTCACTTGGAAGAAGCATGCCTGGAAGTGGATTAGCTGTGAATGGGCTGCTGTCACCCATGTGGGGTAACGTGTGAGGTGTCAGGAAAAACTTTATCCCTAATCTTTGGGCACACAAAATTTAATTGATGAAAAGTTTCCAGAATGTCTACTGAGTGCTGCACCCACTGAAAGTCAGACTACCCAACCCTCCGTGATGGTAGTAGGCACAATAGAGATATCTCTATTTCAGCATTAATCAAACAGATTTGCTTAGAGTTCAAAGGGGGCTGTGCATGAACCATCACCTGGGCCAAGGGGTCATTTCCAGTTTCTGATAATATATATACCTCTAATATTGTCCAAGTGTGGCTTCATTAACAAAGACTGGGCCCAAAATCTCTTACTTTCTGCAGTGAGGGCTGGTTTTGGCTAATGCTGATGCAAATAACTTCTTATCTTTATCAGGAATATGTGTCACTAACCTAACAGATGAAGACTTCCAACTGCCATCATCATCATTTTCTCAAATATGGACACAGACAGTCCCAACTTTTCCTCTCAGTGAGCTTCCATCTCCTAATTAAAGGAAATCTTGGAAACCTAGACCCTCTTGCTGTAAAAGTACCTTCTTTCTAGGCATCATTACTTGAGATTATCTACCTCTCTCTCTACAAAGTATTTATAGCCTTTGGACTCTAGAGAGGAGTGCACCATTCTTTCCAGATACCACCATTGGGCCCCAAGGGCTTCCAGCCTCAGTTATGAATGGACTCTTGGCACAGTGCATATGCTTCAAAATCCAAGTAATATTTGAAGTTCTTTGGTACTTAAATTTAACACTATTTTAGAACTGAGTTTTATTGTTCTGAGAACTTTTTGAACCAAATGACTCAAAACTGATAGATATTTGATTTGTACGAAGACCACCACTTATACTCTAACCTCTCATTTTCTCCACTCCCTGAAAACCTATTTTATGTGCCATTATTATATTGCTCATCCATACTTTGGAGAAACCTAGTCAATTGATCCTAAGTCAAAACTCAACTTGGCGGTGGGTGAATTGTTGCCTGAGAGGAAATAATTTGTCACTGAAACACCAGTCAACTAAACCCAAAGCTATGATGTAATAACAAATAGTACACTCTTTGATTCAATGAATCATTTAGAAAATCACTAGCATATGGGTGCCTGGGTGGCTCAGTGGGTTAAAGCCTCTCCCTTCTGCTCAGGTCATGATCTCAGGGTCCTGGGATCGAGCCCCACATCGGGCTCTCTGCTCAGCAGGGAGCCTGCTTCCTCCTCTCTCTCTCTCTCTCTGCCTGCCTCTGCCTACTTGTGATCTCTGTCAAATAAATAAATAAAGTCTTAAAAATAAAAAAAGAAAATCACTAGCATAAGTATTGTACCAGTATTTGCTCTCAATTGTGATAGCGGAGATTGTCAGACCATTTGACCTCAGTGGAACCCCTCATCTATATAAAATTCGAAGTCAGCATAGACCCTAGAAGCTGCCTTAGTTGATGTGGAGCTGCAGCTTGGAGCCCTGTTGGCTCCATCTCCTTCTTATCTTATGATTTTGTACCCCAAGTGCCCCAGGTCTCCACCAATCTCAGTTTGGAAACTTCTAGGTTGCAACATGATAACAAAAAGGCCAAGGTCATTGTTTCAGTGGTAATGGCAGCCATAGCCAACCTCTCCCATTTACAAACCCAAAATACCATGTAGTATAGGATGGATGTATACTTGATATTTAACAGAAAGAAGTTATTTTTAATCACTATACTTAACCAACCCTTCTATAAGTGTGTATTTATGTTACAAACAAGAGTGAGTATGCAAAATCTCTCCAATTTACAACTGTACACTCTACTGTTGTGTTAACAGAATCATCTTTGTCTATTAAGAACACTTCATTTTGTTTAGCAGAGATAATAAGTACCTGCTAATGGTGTTATTAGTGGGATTGAGACATGTGCTATGCAGTCAGTCCAGAAACCCTCCCAGGACCCTTTAGGCCTGAGTTTCCACATCTCTCTAGTGTTGGAACAGAGTCCAGATGGACATTCAACAAACTGCTCTCTCAGAGCACAGTTGCTTCCTTGTGATCTTTATTCCTTGAGAAGTTTAGATTCTGCCTTTCTTTCTCTAATTCTTTCATTTTCCATCTGAGACCATATGGGACTTAAGTTTAGATCTGAGATTTATATCTAAATATGAAATTGTAGGCAACCACATAGTGGCAAAATGTTGCCTTGAATTGTTAGTTAATTAATTAAATTCCTCCAGAGAAAATTTTTTTAAGAAAATTTCAAAGATCTGAAATGAAGTGATCTCTTCATAATCCTGTCCACTGTCCTTATATCTCTGACCCTCAACACCACCAACTACCCCATCATGAATAGCTCACTTCACCACTGACATCAAGAGGAAATCAAAGCCACAGGTAGGAACTGCCTCAAGCTCCTGCCACTAACACTGCAAACCCACCAAAATCTGTACCCTCCCTTCCTCCTTCTCCCTTTTCCACTGAAAAGGAACCCCTACTCTGTGTCTGATCCCCTCACTTGTGCCCCACTTTCTCCATTCTTGAATCCCTCAACATCTCCTCCTCCTTTGCATACCCACTCTGCTGCTTCCTGTCCAGCAGCCTTCACCATACTCAAGCATCTCCTGAGTTCACGGAACGCTCCAGCTACTGGACTATCTTCCGCTTCCTTCATGGTCAAATTCCTATTCCTCACCTCCTATTTACTCCAAGAGTACCCTAAAATGTCACCAATATTTCCTTATTGCTAAATACAATGGACACATTTCACTTCTCAAAAGTATCTAAACTTTTGAGAAATTATTCCTATTTAAAAAACAACAAGCAAACATCTATTCAGTCAATAAGTATTTATTGAGTTCTTCCTAGGGCTGGGAACTGAAGATGTAGCAGGAAACAAGTGTTGGTGACCATCGAGGTTACATTAAGAGCAGAAGGAGAACCAAGCAATAAACAAGTAAATAAGTGAACAAGATAATTCCCAAGAGTGATAAGTGCTGTGAAGACAAATACAACTAACAAATCTAAAGTGGTGAGATAGAGAGTAACTATGGAAACCTCAGTCAGTTTCCAAGGGAAACATCTCTGAGATGATATTTGAGCTGAAGTCACCAGTGCAAAGATCTTAGACCAGAGCATTACAGGCAGAGTGAATAGCAAGAACAGAGCCCTGAATGAGCATAAGCACTGAGTAGCTATGACAACATATTGTTTATACATACAAAAGGTGACAACAGAAAGAAGACAGGAAACAGTCATCTTGCTGGGTAGGGAAAGGGCTTCTGAGTTGCAAATGGGGTAGATGAAACCTGGAAGGGCAATAAGTCTTGTACCCTTAGGGCTGGAGCATAGCTCCAGCTCACCTCCACTGTTCTCCTAAGTAGAAAAGTGTTGGAGGGTTGAGGAGGAGTGGGACTTGGATCAACTGTCTATATTTCTCACCCTTTGGTCCCAACTTTAAAGCCAACAAACAAATCAGCCAAGTTGGGCTTACAACAAGCTGAGATAGCTTCTGGAGTAGACCCCACTAGAGGCTCAAGAGAGATGGGCCCACCCCAACCCCTCTCCTGCCATCCCCCAGCTCTGAGATGAGTAAAGAAAGTGGTCCAAGACAGGTTCCTGCAAGGCTGCTGCTGGGCAAACAGTGGAATCCTAAGTCAGGGTCAGGCCCCCAAAGGAAGGCTATTAGTGTGTGATCTTCTCATGTGATCAGTTTCAGTGGTCAGGGTCCTCTTGGGAGGAATGGAATTGCATGAGACTTGGAGGGGCTCTCCAGCATTTGTGCCTGGGAGATAAAATGAGAGCCCAAAACTATTTCCCCACAGCCAATTTCCCCAACACATACACAAACACACAACCAGTCAACAGGAGGGCAAGATGATCTGAGAGTCCTCCACTTAACCCAGGGTCAACCCCCACCAAAAGTGTGTGTGTGTAGAGATGTGGTCTAACAAGGGCAGAGTCAGGGGTTATTTCCTATGCCCCTGAGAGTCAATACTTAAGGTTAAAGTTCTTCCCAAGAGTCTGGGGCTACAGATATTGGGAGAAAATCAGAGAAGAAGTCAACTCCCAACCTTACTCCGTTATAATTGGGTTCAGACCTGCACATATCATGGGTTAACCTCCTACAAGGGAGGCTAGTCTTGGACTGCTTATCTACCCTAACTTGCCTCTTCCTCATTCCCATCCCCCACTTAATTCTCCTTTCCCCAGGGTGAGCTCCTCTCCTATTTTTCCTGATCCCACTATAGTATATGGAGGCACCAACCAGGGACAATATAGAGGGACCAGGACCCAGATCTCCCCAGGAATTTGGGGCACTATGGTCTGGAAATAGCAACTCTTTGAGTACCCCTTCTGGTCCTATGAAGAGCCCTGGGGCCACCTGTCTGTGTCCTGAGGTAGGAGCATGGGAGAACAGAATCTCTGCCTCACAGATGGCCCCTCTCAGCAATGTTGTCTCCAGGAGCCTTCAGGAAAGGGGCAGGGAGTAAGGCATTGAGTAAGCCCAGACAACTTGCCCAAGTTGAAGCAATTAATTCTAGAATTGGATCTGTCTATATGGGGTTAGATAAGGCTCAAAAACAGTGTCTTGGAATATTTTCTGTCATCCAGGCAGAGACCAGAAGAAGACATTCACAAATCCCTGTATGAGGTTGGTGACAGGGGCCTGGGGAGTGGGAGGGAGTTACTTCTTCATGACTTTACTCTCATCTCTGACAGAGCACATTGGCTGCATTTAACATGTGGATTATGTTAGAGACAACTCCTACCCTCCTTTGGAATTTCCTTGCCTGTCTGGTTCATCTGCTAGCCTAATATCTTACCCAAAAGAACTCGGATCTTCCCCAGAGCCAACTGTACCTCTGACTGTGTGCTAGTACAGGGGAACTGGTTAAAGAGGTCAAATGGAAATCAAATGGCACAGGAAAAGAGAGGAGCCAGGCAGAGGATTAGTTACAAAGAAGATCAAGAATCAAATGTCAAACTAGGCAACAGGATGCCAAAGATAGAGGGGAAAAGATATTGGAGGACAACAAAAGGGCTGGCACCTGACTATCCTGGTTCAAAGACTCTGGAGGTCTTTGCATGTTCTGGGAAAGAAAGGACTGCAGGTGAGACCAAAAAAGCCATGTACTGAGATCTGGAGCCCAAGGGAGCACTGCTGGGACCCACCAACTGGAGTATGACACATAGAGATGCCCCCTCTCACCTCCAGGCAGGCTGCCCCACAGCCCCTGCACCAAGGGGACTGTGGGCATTGGTAGTTGCCACATCAGCAGGTGTCTGCCCCTGCACCATATCTGAAGCTGGGTGACTTGCCCAAGAGCACGTGCATCAAGAAGCAGTGAGTCCAGGTCCTGAGGTGGTCCATTCACTTGAAACTCCTCCCTCACTTTTTCCGTGGGGTGGGCTTGGTCCTCCTTTTCAATCTGGTTTACAAAGAGAAACAAAAATCCATAGCGTTTCTAAGTGATGAACATTCTCTCTGTGCTCAGTTAACATAATTGTGAATTTGCAGATACATTTAGGGTTATTATTTCTCTGGGAAATCTAGCCTTAGAATTTCTCTTCTTAACTTCCCAAATCTGGTAGTATCTGGCCAAAATAATATGTTAACTTTTTCCTGGCCAAGCCTAGGAAAAATTATTCTTTTGAAGTTCTATTTTTATGTACAACAATCATTGCTTTTTTTTTTGCTTAATCATTGCAGGTAATTTTAAGACACAGAAAAACACAAAGGAAATAAAAAAATACCACCCTCTCCTTAAAAAAAAAAACTAGTTTTACTGACAATAGGCATAAAGACATGATGTACACATATATACATTAAGACATTTAAACTCACATTATAAAATTATGGCCATATTAACATGTTGCTATTTTGATGAAGAACAGATTGTATTCAGGAGATAAACAACACCCAGTAAAAACATTATAAATATGTGTCTCCAAACAGTTGCTTGCAAGCTTGTTCTCCAACTGAGAGATTACATTTTATTAACCACAATTTATTTAGATAGCAGAACTCTATGTGACTACCTTGGAAATGAGGCCATGCCAAATAGTTTCAGAACATCATCAAAGTTCTTAATTTAAAAATCAAACAAGAAAAAAACCCCACCCAGATACACAACATTAGGAATACCCAACTTTTCTATCAACATGGACAGGACTGGAGGAGATTATGCTGAGTGAAGTAAGTCAGGCAGAGAAAGTCAATTATCATATGGTTTCACTTACTTGTGGAGCATAAAGAATAACACAGAGGACATTAGAAGAAGAAAAGTGAATTGGGGTAAATCAGAGGGAAAGATGAAGGGTGACAGACTGTGGACTCTGAGAAACAAACAGGTTTTTGGAGGGGAGACGGGTGAGGGAATGGGTGAGCCTGATGGTGGTTATTAAGGAGGGCACATATTGCATGGAGCACTGGATGTGGTGCATAAACAATGAATCTTGGAACACTGAAAAAATAAAATAAAATTTAATAAAGAAATGTGCCATACTGAAAACTAAACTTATGAGAAACACAGCTTTTCCTATAACTGAGGGGGATGTTTAAAATTAGAAATAAGATTTATATTCAGGTGGTAGCAATACCATTTTCCAAAACCCAAAGTTATATATCAAGCTAACAGGGCTGGATACCAAGAAATATAAAAGAATAAATACTTTATTTTAACTTGTAGAATGAATTATTGCCAGAGAAGGTTGGAACACATCCCTGGAAGTTTGAGAAGAAAATCTCTTTACATTTTCTGGATTGCTTCCACCAACTTGAGGCATAATAGAATAGAATGTTCTGTTCATAACAGAATGTCCCATAAATCATGCTAGATATGAAACCCTGGGTGCTGGCACTAACATGGAAGCCCACAAATCCCAGGCATCACTCTGTGCAGGTAGCACTGCAATCAGCTGCTGTGGCATCTTAGATGATGTGAGCACCTTATTATCTAATTAACCCTCCACTGGCAATGGCAGCTACATGGGTGCCACCAGGGTAGCCAAATTGTGCAGCAATAATCCATGAACTCCAATTCAACAAGGGGAAGCAACTGAGTTGGGGAGGATCTGGATTAAATGACACAATGTATCTATTAAATAACAGTTCTAATAACATCCACTTACCTAACAGTATAAGATGATGAACTATGCACTTTACACTAATAACTGATGAGGAAGATAAAATCCTCATTTTACAAATGGGAAAAACATAGCCCTGAAAGAATAACTTTGACAGACAGCAGAGCTCGGGATTCAAACCTGATGTCAGAGTCTTTGCCCTTCCCACTGTGCCAGAATGACAGCTAGGTTGTATTTACGGGTCTTATTCACTCAGTAACGTCAGCCAAACCCTGAATCAGGTCTTAGGGATATAAGTGTTAAGAGTCCCAGGTCCTGACTCATGCAGATTCTGGCAAGGGAGATGCACACTAATGTGTCTGATGTATAGTAATGGAAGTACAAGACAAGCCCAGGGGAGAGGTGGCCATCTGATAGCAAGCAGTGTGAAGACCCTTAAGTCAAAAGGCTATGCCAAGAATTCTTAGAAATGACAATATGATGAGTCTGCAGACACAGGAGAGGAGGAGTTCTGTGCCTACATAAAATACTCTGCACATCATCCTCATTGACCAAGTCAAAACAGGAAAAATAACAGGTCATTATTACACAAAAGTCAAATCCTATATAAAATGTCCTAGTCACCTTATTGTAGCACAGCTTTGAGGGATAAAAATCATAAAGACTGTCCACATAACAGAGCATCTAATTTGGGTTCTAGCCTCCTTTAATGTTCCAGAGAGCCAATTTTGCAAGGACTTAATCTTGTTAAAATATTTCTCTAAGAAGAAAATGTTCTAAGTGAAATAGTAGTTTAAACCATACAAAAATTAAGCATAAATATTGAAAAGGAAAAAAAAGCACCAAAAAAATTCACAGACATGATTGTCAATGTAGAAAATCCCAGAGTCTGCCCCAGAAAAAAACTAGACTCAGTTTAGCAAGATCACAAAATACATGATCAATATATAAAAATCAATTATGTTTTATATTTTGTTAAATAAATTTTATATATTGACAATTATATTTCATATACATTGATATGTATTTATATATCAGTTATATTTTATATATAGTATATATTTTTATGTATATAATGCATGAAGTGCTTCATTATAAAGAAACCATGTACAATATCTGTATGCTGAAAATGCAAAACAAAACATTCTAAATGAATGGACAGATATACCATGCCCATGGATTCGATATTGTTACAGTTTTCACCAATTTGATTTATAAACTCAACACAACCCCATTCGATTCTACCAGAATATATTGTATATATTCACACAATGACCCTAAATTTTGTATGGGAAAGTAGAGGAACTAGAATAATAACAACAAATCTCAAAAATAAAGAACAGTGTTGGAGAATTCACACTAAACTGATTTCAATACTTACTGTAAGGCTATAGTAATAAAGTTGGTAAAGGAAGGATGCATAAATTAACAAACAGCATAGAAAGTCCAGAAATAAACTCATACATTTAGTTAACCAATTTTTGACAAAATTGCAAAAGTAATTCAGTGGAGAATCTTCTCAACAAATGGTGTTGGAACAACTAAATGTCCATATGCAAAAAAAAAAAAAAAATGAACTCCAATCCATACTTCACACTATTTACAAAATATTAACTCAAAATGGACAATAATGTAAATGTAAACCTAAAGTTTTAGGTTTCTAGAAGAAAACATAGGAAAAAATCTTTGGGACCTTGGGTTAGGCAAAGAATTCTTACATATAATACAAAAGCATTATCTATAAAAGGAAAAATTGATAAATTGAGGTTCATCAAAATTTAAAATTTTGGTTCTTCAAAAGACACTGTTAAGAAAATGAGAAAACATGCCAAGCTAGACATAGACTGGGAGAAAATATTTGCAAAACATACATTTGATAAATATATTAGATTTTTTATATTTGATTATATATTTAAAATATATCCAGATATATTTTTAAACTCCAAAAGCACAATAAAAAGAAAAATAACAACAAACTTTCTGAAATGGGCAAAAGATCTTTTGTTTAAAGATTTTATTTATTTATTTGACAAAGAGAGACACAGCAAGAGAGGGAACACCAGCAGGGGGACTGGGAGAGGGAGAGGGAGAAGCAGGTTTCCCGATGAGCAGAGAGATGCGGGGCTTGATCCCAGAACCCTGGGACCATGACCTGAGCTGAAGGCAGACGCTTAATGACTGAGCCAACCAGGCACCCCTAAAATGGACAAAAAGATTGAGCACACACTTGACTAATGATTATCACCCATCTTTGGTGGATGATATGTAAGTTCATTTAAAGATGCTCAATGTCACTAGTCATTAGGAAAATACAAAATTAAAACTACAATGAGATAGCACTATACATTTATTGGAATGGGCAAAATTTTTAAAGCTGACAAAATGTAGAACATCCCACCTTGCTAGTGGGAATACAAAATAGTATAACCACTGTCTAAAACAATTTAGCAGTTTCTTACACATTTAAACATATATCTACCATATGGCCCAGCAATACCAGTTCTAGTTATTTGCTCAAGAGAAAAGAAAACTTACACTCACATGAATGTTTACAGCAGGTTTATTCAAAATCACCAAAAACTGGAAACAATCTAAATACCCTTCAACTGGTTAATGGAAAACTATGATAGGTACATGCATATAATGGAATATTACTCAGCAATAAAAATGAAAAAAACTGCTGATTCATGCAACAACATGGTTCAATCTCAAATGCATTATGCTAAGTTAAAGAAGACAGACTCAAGAGGGTACATACTGTACAATTCCATTTATATGACATTTTAGACTTATAAGACAGAACTATAGGGACAGAAAACAGATTGTTGATTGTCAGGCATTTGGGGATTGACTGCAAAGAGGAAGTATGAGGGAAATTTGGTGGGAGGATGAGATGATGAAAATACCTGATGTCTCAATTGTGATGTGATGGTGGTTACATGATTGTGTGCTAGAACTGTTTGCCAAAAAAGTCAAATGCTGCTGCATGCAAATTATATCTCAATAAACCTGATATATGTAGGTTATGTGTGGGGGTGGGTGGGTGTATTACATACATATATATGACACTTTTGGGGCACATGCCTTTCTCCTTTATCTGAATGCACATAACGGAACTATGACTGCCCAAAAGTTAATAGTGCTAGGTGATATGATGAGCATAATCCTGCTTATACCCAACTACTACTCCCCTGATGTGTGTTATTTTCCAATGAGACACAACTGCCTGGAAGCAGACATGGGTGAAGACAGATGGCTGGATTCTCCCAAAGTTAGAGTTTTCCCAAAGACATGAGACAGATATTCAGAGGTAGTGGGCTGCAGGGTGCTTTTGAAAGACATTAAAATGTTGGGCCATGGCTTCTAATTTAGAGAGGGAGAAAAGTGAAGAAAGGAGTTTGAATAGACATTTTTTTCAGAGAAGACATACAGATGGCCAACAGGTACATGAAAAGATCTTCAACATCACTAATCAACAGAAAAATGCAAGTCAAAAACACATGAGATACCATCAACACCTGTAAGAATGGCTATTACCAAAAAGGCTGAAAATAACAAGTGTTAGTCAAGAATTGGAGAACAGGCAACCCTTGTGCACTGTTGGTGGGAATGTAAATTGGTGCAACCACTATGGAAAACAGCGTGGAGTTTTCTCAAAATAAATAAATAAATAAATAAATAAATAAATAAATAAAACAGCTGTATGATCCATCAATTTCATCTCTGGGTATTTACCCAAAGAAAATGAAAACACTAACTCAAAGAGATATAGGCACCTCCATGTTCACTGCAGAATTATTTAAAATAGCCAAGATTTGGAAACAAACTAAGTGTCCACCAGTGAATGAATGGATGAATGGATAAAAAAAACTGTGGCTTAGGGCTCGAAAAAGGCATGGAAGATATTAGAGAAACCCTGTCAGGAGAAATAAAAACCCTTTCTGGAGAAATAAAAGAAATAAAGTCTAATCAAGTTGAAATAAAAAAAGCTATTAATGAGGTGCAATCAAAAATGGAGGCTCTTACTGCTAGGATAAATGAGGCAGAAGACAGAATTAGTGATATAGAAGACCAAATGGCAGGGAATAAAGAAGCTGACCAAAAGAGAGACAATCAACTACTGGACCACGAGGGGAGAATTCGAGAGATAAGTGATGCCATAAAATGAAACAACATTAGAATAATTGGGATTCCAGAAGAAGAAGAAAGAGAAATAGGAGCAGAAGGTATACTGGAGAGGATTATTGTAGAGAATTTCCCTAATATAGCAAGGGGAACAAGCATCAAAATCCAGGAGGCCCAGAGAACACCTCTCAAAATCAATAGGAATCGACCCACACCCCGCCATCTAATAGTAAAATTTACAAGTCTTAGCGACAAAGAGAAAATCCTGAAAGCAGCACGGGACAAGAAGTCTGTAACGTACAATGGTAAAAATATTAGATTGGCAGGAGACTTATCCACAGAGACCTGGCAGGCCAGAAAACTGGCATGATATATTCAGAGCACTAAACGAGAAAAACATGCAGCCAAGAATACTTTATCCAGCTAGGTTATCATTGAAAATAGAAGGAGAGATTAAAAGCTTCCAGGACAAACAAAAACTGAAAGAGTTTGTAAACACCAAACCAGCTCTACAGGAAATATTGAAAGGGGTCCTCTAAGCAAAGAGAGACCCTAAAAGTATTACCAGAAAGGAACAGAGACATTATACAGTAACAATCACCATACAGGCAATACAATGACACTAAACTCATATCTCTCAATAGTTACCCTGAATGTAAATGGGCTAAATGCCCCAATCAAAAGACACAGGGTTTCAGAATGGATAAAAAAACAAAACCCATCCATATGCTGCCTACAAGAAACTCATCTTAGACCTGAAGACACCTCCAGATTGAAAGTGAGGGGGTGGAAAACAATTTACCATGCTAATGGACATCAGAAGAAAGCTGGGGTGGCAATCCTTATATCAGATCAATTAGATTTTAAGCCAAAGACTATAATAAGAGATGAGGAAGGACACTTCATCATACTCAAAGTGTCTGTCCAACAAGAAGATCTAACAATTTTAAATATCTATGCCCCTAACATGGGAGCAGCCAACTATATAAACCAATTAATAACAAAATCAAAGAAACACATTGACAAGAATACAATAATAGTTGGAGACTTTAATACACCCCTCACTGAAATGGACAGATCATCCAAGCAAAAGATCAACAAGGAAATAAAGGTCATTTAAGACCTTTATTAAATGACACACTGGACGAGATGGACATCACAGATATATTCAGAACATTCTACCCCAAAGCAACAGAATACACGTTCTTCTCTAGTGCCCATGGAACATTCTCCAGAATAGATTACATCCTGGGTCATAAATCAGGTCTCAACAGGTATCAAAAGATTGGGATCATTCCCTGCATATTTTCAGACCACAATGCTCTGAAGCTAGAACTCAATCACAAGAGGAAATGTGGAAAGAGCACAAATACATGGAGGCTCAACAGCATCCTTCTAAAAAATGAATGGGTCAACCAGGAAATTAAAGAAGAATTGAAAAAAACCATGGAAACAAATAATAATGAAAACACAACGGTCCAAAATCTGTGGGACACAGCAAAGGCAGTCCTGAGAGGAAAATATATAGCGATACAAGCCTATCTCAAGAAACAGGAAAGGTCTCAAATACACAACCTAACCCTACACCTTAAGGAACTTGAGAGAGAGCAACAAAGAAAGCCTAAACCCAGCAGGAGAAGAGAAATAATAAAGAAAAAAGCAGAAATCAATGAAATAGAAACCAAAAAAAAACAATAGAACAAATCAATGAAACTAGGAGCTGGTTCTTTGAAAGAATTAATAAGATTGATTAACCCCTGGCCAGACTTATCCAAAAGAAAAGAGAAAGGACCCAAATAAATAAAATCATGAACAAAAGAGGAGAGATCACAACCAACACCAAAGAAATACAAACAATCATAAGAACATATTATGAACAACTCTATGCCAACAAATTCGACAATCTGGAAGAAATGGATGCTTTCCTAGAGACATATAAACTGCCAAAACTGAACCAGGAAGAAATAGAAAACCTGAATAGGCCCATAACCAGTAAGGAGATTGAAACAGTCATCCAAAATCTCCAAACAAACAAAAGCCCAGGGCCAGATGGCTTCCCAGGGGAATTCTACCAAACATTTAAAGAAGAATTAATTCCTATTCTCCTGAAACTGTTCCAAAAAATAGAAATGGAAGGAAAACTTCCAAACTCATTTTATGAGGCCAGCATCACCTTGATCCCCAAACCAGACAAGGATCCCATCAAAAAAGAGAATTACAGACCAATATCCTTGATGAACATAGATGCGAAAATTCTCACCAAAATACTAGCCAATAGGATCCAACAGTACATTAAAAGGATTATTCACCACGACCAAGTGGGATTTATTCCAGGGCAGCA
>RCUC01169762.1:0-69257 GCA_003697995.1 Taxidea taxus jeffersonii
ATATATATATATATATTTATTTATTTTCAGAGGGAGACAGCTTGTGCAAGCACACGAGTTGGGGGGAAGGGCAGAGGGAGAGAGAGAATCTCCAGCAGACCCTATAGTGAGCACAGAGCCTGGCCCGATCCCATCACCCCGAGATCATGACCGGGGCCAAAACCAAGAGTTGGACACTCAGTGGACTGGGCCACCCAGGCGCCCCTGACTCTGTGCAGAATCTAAGTGTATTCATTAAGAGGCCAATCTGTAGAATGCTAGAGTAACATTTCACAATTGTTTGCTCCTTTTTCTTTGCTTTGCTTTTCTTCTTTTAAGGGTTAAAAATTCTAATATGTCAGCTACTAGAAATAATAAGGTAAATAGTCCACATACGAGGAAAGTTAAGGGTGTGAGAAGGTATGGGGAATGGAGGCATGTTTTTGTGTTGAGGGAGAAGTAATTTTGTTCCAATCTGAAGCTGATTGTCTAAAGGGGAAGAACATAGGACAAATCTGAAAGTAAGCAGGTTTTGTGGAAAGGAGTCTGGGGGAAGGAATTTTAGTGTGGTCAGGCTAAATGAATTTAAAGGTTAAAAGAAGCTTTAACATCAATAGCATACTTATGCGAAACTAAACTTTAGTTTTTTTCTTTTTTCTGCTGAAAGGACGTGTTTTCTTTATTTTTTTTTTAAAGGGTGTTTTAAAAGATTTTATTTATTTATTTGACACAGAGAGAGAGATCACAAGTAGGCAGAGAGGCAGGCAGAGAGAGAGGGGGAAGCAGGCTCCCCGCTGAGCAGAGAGCCCGATGCGGGGCTCGATCCCATGACTCTGGGATCATGACCTGAGCCCAAGGCAGACACTTAACTAACTGAGCCACCCAGGTGCCCCAACTATTGATTTTTTTTATTATTAACATATAATGCATTATTTGTTTCAGGGGCACGGGTCTGTGAGTCATCAGTCTTACATGATTCACAGTGCTCCCCACAGCACATACAGTTCTCAGTGTCCATCACTCAGCCGCCCTATCCCTCCCTGCACCTCCAGCAACCCTCAGTTTGTTTCCTGAGATTAAGAGAGAGTCTCTTATGGTTTTTCATCCTCTCTGGTTTCGTCTTGTTTCATTTTCCCCTCCCTTCCCTTGTGATCCTCTGTCTTATTTCTCAAATTCCTCATATCAATGAGATCATATGATAATTGTCTTTCTCTGATTGGCTTATTTTTTTTTAGCATAATACCCTCTAGTTCCATCCACGTTGTTGCAAATGGCAAGATTTCAGTTTTTGATGGCTGCGTAGTATTCCATTGTGTATATATATGTATATATATACCATATCTTATTTCTCCATTCATCTGTTGATGGACATCTGGGCTCTTTCCATAGTTTGGCTATTTTGGATTTTTTTTTTTTTTTTTAAGGTTTTACTTATTCATTTGAGAGAGAGAGAGAGAGAGAGAGCATGAGCAGGGGGAGGGGCAAAGGGAGAAACAGACACCCCACTAAGCACCAAGCCCAATGTAGGGCTTGATACCAGGATCCCGAGATCCTGACCTGAGCCTTAATCAAGAGTTGGACACCTTTGAGCCACACAGGCACCCTATCTTTGATCTTTTTAATCAAAACTATTTCCTGTGTTTGCTGTCTTTATCTGATCTTTGATTACTTAAATCTAATACTTTCAATATTAACAGAACTAAGTTTTTCTCAGAATTATGCAACTGACTATATTTGCCTGTGAAGTCTTTGTCACTTCGGTTAAATAGATAACTTACTCATGTTTTACAGTGACTCATGATCCCATTTGGCCAAAAGTTTTAAAAACTTTTGATTTTTTTTTTTTTGAGAGAGAGTGTGTGTGTGTGTGTGTGTGTGTGTGAGAGAGAGAGAAAGCATGTGTGAGTGAGGGGTGGCAGGGCAGAGGGAGAGGGAGGGAGAGAAACTCCGCAGGCTCCGCACTCGGCACAGATTCTGACGCAGGGCCCAATCTCACAAGGTCACAACTTGAGCCAAAATCAAGAGTCAGACACGTAACCAGCTGAGTCATCTAGGCTCCCCCCAAAATTTTTGATATTTTTGACAAACTTCTCCAAAATCAAGTTCTTAAATGAAGTCTCCTCTCCTTCTCCTTCTCCTTCTCCAATTAGGCTCCATCCTGGGCATGGAACCCAAATTGGGGCTTGAACTCACAACCCTGAGATCAAAAAACCTGAGCTGAGATCAGGAATTGGATGCTTAACTGACTGAGCTACCGAAGAGCCCCGGTGAAGTCTGTTTGATCTCAAACTAACTTGGGGATTTTTCGGAGGTCCTTGGAACATCTCAAAAGGTTTGTTCTCTCTCTTTATAAGAAGGGAGATGTGAAACTAATTAGGCTGATTTGATATGTTAAATTACATAGGAAGCATTGTCAAATAAGAAGTTATACTAAGGGGTGCCTGGGTGGCTCAGTCGGTTAAGCAGCCAACTCTTGATTTTGGCTCTGGTCATATCTCAGGGTCATGAGATCAAGCCCCGTGTCGGGTTCCATGCTTCACGGGGAGGCTGCTTGAGGTTCTCTCTTTTCCTCTCCCTCTGCCCCTCCCCCCAGTAGCACTCTCCCCCCTTCTAATAAATCAATTTTTAAAAATAAAATAAAATATTGTGTCACAGAAATAACCAGACTTTCTTGTCAGTTCCATTATAATGAACTCTCATCAGATCTTTAATAATGGACATTTAAAAATCTTTGTCATTTACAGAGTTTTTATTTTACTCTGATGCTTTTATAAAAGTGTAAACAACAACAACAACAAAAAGTGTTAACAACAAATTGCTTCATCTTCAAGGAAACTCATGGAAAGTACTCTAGAATACAGGGTTGTTGTTCTTTTTAAAATCACTTTAAGTTTAAAAAAAATAAAATCACTTTAAGTTCATAAAACTGAACTGGGTAAGAATTTCCAAGACTAATGGAAAAACTGGGTTCAAGCAGAACAAGAATGAATAAAATGGGACCAAATGAACTGATGAGAATGATTATAATTTTTATGACTTTTTGTTTGAAACGTTGCCTTTCTTTAACACTTGTTTTTTCCAGATTTAAGAAAACTTTGTTCTCTTTTCTCTTACTATGGCTCATGGCGATTTGATAAGGTATACCTTTGTAAACAAAGATGAAACATTAATTTCCTCTCCCTCCGTGATCCTGCCAGAAACTCTTGAGTGTTCTTTTCATGGTAATAAATTTAGTTATGTGCGTAAGTTCAATAAGAATCTGTTCTCCTCATAACAGGACACTCCCGGAGACACTGGGTGTATTACCAAGCCTTTGCTTGGAGTGTCATATTTGAGAGGGATATGCAAGCCTCAGATATGATCAGATAGCTTTAAGGAGCTGTTTTAACCTTGGCTTGGCTTCCTGGCCTCCGGCTTTTAATAATTCAATCTGAGATTGAAAGTTCCAGCACAGGGGCTCCTGGGTGGCCCAGTTGACTAAGCAGCTGCCTTCGGCTCAGGTCATGATCCCAGGGTCCTGGGATCGAGTCCCTTATCAGGCTCCCTGCTCAGCAAGGAGCCTGCTTCTCCCTCTGCCTGCTGCTCTCCTTGCTTGTGCTTGCTTGCTCTCTCTCCATCAAATCAATCAAAATCTTTAAAAAAAAGTTTCAGCAAAGCTGTCTTAAAAAGAGTTTATATGGTCAACCACTATTCTTGTTATGCTTATGTAAATAATCAGGCCAAGTTCAATACAAATAAATTAGTTTTACTGTGATTATCTTTGGCTAAAAGAAAGCAGGTGGGTGGGAATGATCACCAAGAGAAAAATTATGTTTGCACCTTTGCCTAGATATTAGATGCTGATCCTGCTCGTTGTCTTTGAGGTTTTGGAACACACCTGTAAAATGGACTCAATCCTGAATTCTTCTAGTTTCCCCAAATATCTGGCCGTGACTCCCCAAATGTTTCTAATTTTCTCCCACCCTTCCGATCTGGAATTGCTAAGAACAAGAACGGCCCTTGAATCTCTTTCCAAGGGACTCTCCCAGGTCTGTGTGGTCCTGTGCAAACCCAGGAGACCTCCCAAGGGAACTGACCAGGAGGAGAAGCAGCTAACCTTGAAGTTGAGTGCCTCTACCCAAGATGCTGACTCAAAACTTCAAACTTCAGCGACACATGAAATCCTTCCTTCTTTTCTTTCATTTCCTCTGGCCTTGGCCTGAGGAGAAAACACCATCGTCAGGATCTCCCAGGCCATTACGGGGAGGGGGGGTTAATCTTTCAGACTGCCGGATTGGTCATCAAAAACTCTGACCTATCCCCGATGCCAGAGAACCCCTGGTCCATTTCGATGTTGCTGGTTAACAGTGCCAACCTTGGGGGACTGCATGTCGAGGCTGTATGCGAAGAAAGGGGCACAAGGCAAAGAATAAAATTCCCTGTGTGGACTGCAGCCCTTTAAATACTTCCAGGCCTCGTGGATGTTACTTTTCTGGTCCAGAATCAAGCAGGAAATACCCAGAAGGCCTTTACGAGTCATTCATGCCTCCATGCAGAGCCTTACTTCCCTGGTTAGGAATAAATGTAAATGAGGCTATAATCAGGAGCGTCTTCTTAACTCTTGAAATTATTGCAGAATCTGCTGCTAAAGGAATAGCTTCCCAAGAAGAAGCCTTAGGTTCTCTGGCCCAAGTTGTTCTTGACAAGAGGATGACCCTTGACTATCTTTCAGCCAAGTGAGGTATCTGGGCTGAGGCCAACACTACCTACTACACCCAGATCGAACTTCCGGGGAAGTTGAAACTCAATTACATGAACCCAGTTGTACCTAATTACCTACCATGACATAATTACACCGAGCCAGATGCTTGACTTAGAAAGGTGACTCCTTCAAAGGGATCTTTGGCTCGTCTGATTTGGATTGGTTTGGGTCCCGGGCACCATGGCTCTGAAGTGTGCTCCTGACGCTGGGAATTATCCTGTCTATAATAGCCACAGTAATCTCCCTGGCATGTTGTATTATCTCAAAAGTTTTTTTTTTTTAAGGATTTTATTTATTTATTTGTCAGAGAGAGAGAGAGAGAGCACAAGCAGAGGGAGCAGCAGGCAGAGGGAGAAGCAGGCTCCTCACTGAGCGAGGAACCTGATGCGGGGCTCCATCCCAGGATCCCGGGATCATGACCCGAGCCGAAGACAGACCCTTAACCGACTGAGCTACCCAGGCATCCCTCTCTCAAAAGTTTAAATGCATGTTGGCAGCTACTAACCACCAAGCAAATGATGTCTCGAAGACTGGAATATCAGAAAGGACGAAAGACTAAAAAATTGTAAACCTGAAGTCATGATTTGTGAATACCAGAGATTCAGTAAAAACCTTGCAAAAGCCATCCTGACTTGTGGCCTCTAGGTCACCCAGAGGATCAGTACACACTGGGACAAGTACAGAGCAGTCGCTGAGAGTGGCACCCATGCCTTAAACTTTGATCACATCTCTCAGGTTGGGAGTCTAACCAAAAGGGCAGAATCGTTAAAAAAAAAAAAAAGAACAACAGGCCAAAATAAGGTCACTTGTGCCAACCCCCACACCAACGAACCAAGACTTAATACCTAACCGAATGGCAGTTTTAGCTTCTTCCAGGAGAGGCTAGAACCAATCAGTCTGGAATTTCCTGATCAACCCCAGTGAGGTCATCTGCTTGATAAAGGCCCCTCTCCCACACCCCGTCCTTTCCTAAAGGAAGGTGACCTTCTTGGAATAATCCTTTGTGGGGCACCTGGGTGGCTCAGTGGGTTAAACCTCTGCTTTCGGCTCAGTTCATGATCTCAGGGTCTTGGGATCGAGCCCCACATCAGGCTCTCTGCTCAGTGGGGAGCCTGCTTCCTTCTCTCTCTCTGCCTGCCTCTCTGCCTACTTGTGATCTCTCTCTCTGTCAAATAAATAAATAAAATCTTAAAGAAAGAAAGAAAGAAAAGAAATAATCCTTTGTTTTGTTTATGACTTCCGTATCCCTGTCCTTTTCTGTCCACAAAAGCTTTCCATTCTGTGTAGATCCTCAGAGTGTTTGGGTCCGTAATCAAAGGAGCGAGATTGATACAAAGCGAAGGTCAAGCAAAGCTTTATTTCGCGCCAAGCATCAAGAATCAAACTGGCTTTTAAGGGCAAAGGCCATGTGGTTGGGCCTGGCCACCCACAGGTGGCCAATGACACGGAGAAAACTGCACAGTCAGGCTAGGTCACACATAAGTGACCAATTGCATTACAATTTACCCTATAATAGACACTTGAACTAGCCTATCACCTTGGTCAGGATTGGCGCCCAAAGGGGCCCAAAGGGCGGGGCCCATACTCCTTGGTAGCTAGGGAGACAGGATGCGCCCCCACTGACTGGATACCTCCACCTGGCCTGACCCACCCTTGTATTTGGGCTTTGTTACCTGGGACTGGTTTCCGAGACGTGTTTTAAGTAAGTCCCCTGGGGGGAAGGGGGGCAGGGACAGTTTAATTTCTTACTATATAAACAAGGAGGTCATTGTTTAACCAGATGGAATTGCCCTGGCTAAATGGGCCCTTACAAGAGCTCCTTTCTATGTTCCGGATGAGCTGTTGCCTGATTGATGAAATGTTGAGTAAAGTCAATTAGATCTTCAAATTTACTCAAATTCTGGGCTTTTAAAAAAGATTTTATTTATTTGAGAGAGAGCGAGAGAGCACAAGCAGGCGGAGCAGCAGAGGGAGAGGGAGAAGCAGGCTCCCTACTGAGCAGGGAACCTGATCCGGGGCTTGATCCCAGGACCTAGAGATCAGGACCTGAGCCGAAGGCAGACGCTTAACTGACTGAGCCACCCAGGTGCCCCCAGATTCTGCTTTTCCATAAAACATGTACAAAATCTTGTTTCTCTATTCAGGTCTTCCCTTTTGTTTTTCTGCCTCCTCCCTCAGAGTTCAGCAGGGACATGTCACTTTTTAAAAAGAAATCCTCATGGCCATTTCATCCACTCCAGCAACAGGAACTGAGTTCCTGCCATGAGTGGACCATGGTAGCTACGCACGAAGTGACAGGACTGCCTTCAAGGAGCCACTAGGCTAGATATCAGCCTGTAATGAATCCATCACAACACGGTGAGGAGGTGAGGACGGAACCACCCCGAGGCAGGCAGGCAAGGGCAGGGAATGCGGCTGCCTGGAGGCAGGGACCGTCATGGTGGATCTTAAGGTATGACAGCACCTTCTGCCTTTCAAATTTACTGATCCGCTGAGGGCTGTGGGTTGGGAACCCTTAAAAAGGAAAGCTCACATCAAAGATTGCTGGATGAGAGGTGATATCTACGGGAGGGACTAAGGATTTGGTGCATCAGGCCTTATGCCTTGGGATAGCTTTCTGGAGGATTCTCCTTCAAGCTCTGTTCCAAACAATAAGCTGCTGAAAGACTTGACCTTGGTGAAATGACATGTTGCAGCGGTTCCTGCCCAAACTGTGATATTCTTACTTTTTTCCCAGATTGTCCTTTTTTCTAGAGCTTTAGGGGTGGAGCCCTGAGCTCACCCATTCTCTGGTAATTCCAGGGGGAAGGGATCAGACAGGGAAATTTGATCAAGACTACTCAGTGAACCGGGATTTGAATCCTTCCTGAATCCAATCTGAATGACAGTGAAGGCCAAAGTCAGGGGTGCAGGCACCTGTCCAACATCTGGACTGGAAATGAATCTGAAGTCAGAGGGATACCAGGAGTTCACCTCCCTGTGAGGTGTTTGGAGAACCAAGCCACATCCTGTTTCTGCAGGGTGGTATTGCCAGGAATGCCTGGGAGGGGTAGGGGTCTCCATCCAGTGCCTGAGTCTGGCTTCATCACATTCAACCAACTACTGACTAAGCGTGTGCCACGTGCAAATCCCACATTTGCTAGTCGAGAAGGTAAGTCATACAAACTAGGGGAAGAGAGTTTAATTGCATACACGGGCAAGACAGAGTAAATGCCAAAGGAATGGAGCAGAGTGAATTCGCAAGGACAAGCTGGGTGGGGCCATCCAGGGACAACCAGGGGCACAAATGTCAGTCACCCTAACCTTGCAAAGACACAATGTTTGGTACCCGGACAGGGTCTCTCTTGACTTTCTACACATTTGTGACGCCAGTTGGCTGCTGGTGGTCAGTTTCTTTCCAGGAACCAGAACCCTGGTTTGTGGGTGGCTCTTTGGGATGGACTCGAAGAGTCACCACGGTCCTTGGCCTACCTCACCCCCATCAGCGTCAAGAACAGCCGCGGGGGTGTATGGACACCCAAAGAGGTATTGTGAGCCAGCACCAGGCTCCTGGCAGCTTAGATGGTTTCTTTGAGGGGAGAAGCTCCCAGCTGCTGGAGAGAAATTTCTTCCCTCTTCTCTTCTGCATCCTTCTTGGAAAGACCTCCTTTGACTCTGTTGAAATGAAAAGGCAAATGGACAAATAAGACAAAAAGGCAGAAAGGAGGTGGTAAGAAGCAGGTGGTGTGTGCACAGCCTTCAAGACCTGGGTCTCTACTATCCAGAAACCCCCAAGGATGGTAGAAGCCACAGCGGCCCTTCCCCTAGTTCTCATGGGGGCTCCTCAGGGAAAGACTGCAAGGTTAAAAAGTTTTCCAATGAAGATCTGAGGCCAGACACGCACCCAAGGTCTTTCAACTGGTGAATGGGGCACCAGGCTCACTGAACTTGCTGGGACTGGGCCTGGTTCCCTTGTGGACCAAGGATACCCGCAGAGACCGCGGGGGGACGGGGCACTGCCAAGGCCCTTCTCCCTCTGCCCCAGGTAGAGAATCAGCCAGGCAGGAGCAGAGAGGAGAGTCAGGGGCTGGGCCTCCCAAACGGTGTGAGGGCTGCCCCAGGGGGCTTTCTGTCCTTTGAACAGGTACAGTTTTGCCTTTTTCGACTGTATTCCTCTATCTTTGAAATAATTTGTGTTCTGGTCTCTTTTATTTTATCCTGGAATTGTGCAGCCCGAGAATGGTTTGTTCTACATAATTTTGTTAGTCTTCATACACCTCTTGTCAATTTCTCCAGTTTACTTTCGCTGGTTCTGGTTTGAGAACGTTTTCAATGTTCCAGATGTTTTATCAGAGTTTTCATCCTTAATTGTAACTCTTTTATTTCTAACCATTTAGTCCAATGGTTTAAGGCATCTTTGGGTGTGATTATCTCTTCACATAATTCCAAAGAAACGTCTCTTTCTTCTCGCTCTACTGTCCTCCATGTCTCTCTTTTCTGCCCTTGAAGACTTGTAGTCTTTCTGACTCTGTCTCTTGGGTCCATTTCGCTTATTGGTTTTACCTGTTGTGTGCCTGCGGGGTGGGGACTGAGGGACAGAAGCCTGTCCCACCTGCCTCTGTCTCCTCAGCTCTCACCCATGGATTCCCCATCCCTTCCAAAGACAATTCCTAAAAACCCAGTGGCAGACATTCTCCAGATTCAACTGCTCCAATGGTTAGACTGGCTTAACACCATTTTTAAAATTCATCATATGAGCAAAGATGACCAGAAGGCCTATTGTGTGACCTGAAATCCATGGTCTTCTTTTTTAAAATTCTGGAATATAATACAATAAGCATTAAAAATGTACTGGGGTCCGCCATGCAGCTGGTGTTCACCATGCATGAGACGGTGGCAGGAGGTCCCAGCTGACCAATGGCTTGGGCTTTAGTCTTGGTGGAGCATCAGACCTCCTGCTGAAAGGCTGCAACCCATCCCCCACCCCTCACCTCTCTAAGCTCCCATTACCAGTGGGAGAAACTCCATGGAAGTTCACTCACTGGAGCCTCACAAATTTGTCCATCTGGGTCTTTCCACCATCTTGGCAGGCTTTAAGGAGCATTAGCATCTTCCCAGACCCATCTCTAGCTTCTGGACCTTGAGAAGAGCTCCCCTGTGTCTGGGAAATGACTTAATTGAATTCTTTTTTTTTAATTTTTAAAAGATTTTATTTATTTATTTGACAGAGAGAGATACAGCGAGAGAGGGGACAGAAGAAGAGGGAGTGGGAAAGGGAGAAGCAGGCTCCCCGCTGAGCAAGGAGCCTGATGCAGGGCTTGATCCCAGGACCCTGGGATCATGACCTGAGCCAAGGGCAGACACTCAATGACCCAGGTGCCTCGACCTAACTGAATTCTTATAGTTGTTTTCATTGTGTGCCTCTCCCCCTTGGTTACCAAAGAAAGCCTGCTCGCTATAGACAATTTGGAGATAATTTTCCTATTAAAATATTTTTAAAGTTTTATTTATTTAGCTAATCTCTACCCAGTGCAGGGCTCGAACTCAGGACCCCAAGACTGAGCACATATTCTTCCGACTGAGCCAGCCAGGCACCCCTGGAGATAATTTTAAAAAATGTAAAGTAGCCAGGGGGTGCCTGGGTGGCTCAGTTGGTTAAGCAACTGCCTTCGGATCGGGTCGAGATGCCACTGAGCCACCCAGGCGCCCCGAGTCTCTTATTTCTTGACATAATTAGGAAATACCATAATTATTTTAATATACTATTTAAAAATATAGTATAAACATTCCCCGGGCCCTTAAAAAGTCTACATCAGGGGCACCTGGGTGGCTCAGTGGGTAAAGCCTCTGCTTTCGGCTCAGGTCATGATCTCAGGGTCCTGAGATCGAGCCCTGCATTGGGCTCTCTGCTCGGTGGGGAGCCTGCTTCCCCCTCTCTCTCTGCCTGCCTCTCTGCCTACTTGTGATCTCTGTCAAGTGGATAAATAAAATCTTAAAAAAAAAAAAGTCTTCCACATCGGGCTCCTTGCTTGGCAGGGAGCCTGCTTCTCCCTCTGCCTCTGCCTGCCACTTTGTCTGCCTGTGCTCGCTCTCGCTCTCTCTCTAACAAATAAATAAATAAAATCTTTTAAAAAATTACAAAAAAAAGTCTTCATCAACATAACTTTTTACTATTGCACAGTATATTATAATTGATTGAAATTGTTGGAGAGCTGGAGAGTTTACATTTTTTCTGGGCATATTAGACATGGTGATGAATATCCTTGTCAATATCCTTTGTCCACATTTCAGTTTATTTGTTTAGGACAGAGTCCTGCAAATGTTGTTGCTACTTAGAAGTTTATGAAAATTTTCCATCTCATGATCAGTAATGCCAAAGAAACTTGCAGGAGTTTCCTCCTTCCTGTCTATACATCTTCATTGACTACTGCTATGTTTTAAACGTTTTGCTCATTGGATATTTAAAAATGGCCTCTTTCTCATTTTAATTTACATTTCTTTGATTATGACTGATGTGAATACCTTCCCTCTGTTTATTTTCTCTCAGCATTTCCTCTTTTGTGAATGTTCTATTCTTACATAAGAGGATTTTTTGAGCAGAGTTAGTCCACTCTTCCTTTGCTGTGTTGCTCCAACAAATTGGGGCATAAGCCCAACTGGGTCACGGAGGCTGATCCGGCCCCACACCAGGCATACAGACCATTCCGGAGAAACAGTATCTGGTCTTGTGATTAATGAAGGATGGGAGCAATTTACATAGAAATAATTTATTAACAAATGGACTTTTGGCAGCCTGTGAAGTAAAAACGGAGGAAGTTCCTTATATCTTTACATACCCCAGGAACCAGTAGTAAAAGGTGTGTTACCGCTAATCCCTCTTGGTTTGCCACCATCTTGGAGATGGGTAACGTGAACCTTGGAAAGAGACATTTTCTTCTCATCTTAATCCTTCACACCCAAGGCCTGGGACTAGCACTCAAAATTATTTGATGAAATTAGAAATGGAGAAAAATGAAATGGGCTGAGCAGTTCTTGAATCCTTATTGTTCAGATACCGAAAATTCCACTTGACTGACTCATGAGAGAGGCTGTTTCTTGCCTCCTGTTCCCCAACATCACCATTTCCTATGAAACCAAAACAAGTTGAGTCGTTTCTGTCTCTTATTTGGCTATGGGGGAATTGTCAAGAAGCCCGGACAGGTTATTAAAGAAGAACGTGGACCAGAACCCTTGAGAATCATGCAGGAGCATATTAAATGTGTTATCTGATTATAAGCCCCTCAGGGGCTCTAAAAATCCTAACTGTGGGTGCCTGGGTGGCTCAGTTGGTTAAGTGACTGCCTTCCGCTCAGGTCATGATCCCAGAGTCCCGGGATCAAGTCCCACATTGGGCTCCCAGCTCCATGGGGAGTCTGCTTCTTCTTCTGACCTTCTCCCATCTCAAGATCTCAAGCTCTCTCTCACTCTCTCAAATAAATAAATAAATAAATATCTTTTTAAAAAAAAACCCTAGCTGCAAGAGGTCCTATGGCTGTTGGAACAGGTAATCATGAAGAGTACTCATTCTTGGGGCACCTGGGTGGCTCAGTGGGTTAAAGCCGCTGCCTTCGGCTCAGGTCATGGTCCAGGGGTCGTGGGATCGAGCCCCGCATCGGGCTCTCTGCTCTGTGGACAGCCTGCTTCCTCCTCTCTCTCTGCCTGCCTCTCTGCCTACTTGTGATCTCCGTCTATCAAATAAATAAATAAAATCTTAAAAAAAAAAAAAGAAGAGTACTCATTCTTCACGGGGGTGATATTGTCCCCAGGAGGAAAAATCTGGTTCTTGGAGGGGGGGGGGGACAAAAAATCTGAGATATTACAATGGTTTGTGGCCCTCCAAAGGGCCACAGTACATCAACAGATGCGCAGTGTATCTGTGGTATTACCTTGTTATTGGGAGGGTGAGGGTGTGATTAGGGGAAAAAAAAAATGTATATATAGAAAGGTCCCCGCAGTGGGGATGGGAGGGGTGATAATGAGAAATAGTTGAGAAACTGTCCTAAAACAACTGCTCGTCCAGCTCCAACCCAAGAGCAGGTTTTGTTCCCCAAGAGGTTAGCCCATTCTATTTGCTAAAAAAGCATCGTGCCTGGGTGGCTCAGTCAGGGAAGCATCTGACTTCAGCTCAGGTCATGATCTCAGGGCCTTGGGATGGAGCCCGGTCAAGTCCCCGTTAGGCTCCGTGTTCAGTGGGGAGTCTGCTTCACCCTCTCCCTCCGCCCTTCCTGCCGCTCGTGCTCTCTCTCTTTCTCTCTCAAATAACTAAACACACTCTTAACCAAAAAATCAGTCACAGCTTTAGATTTTAAGACAATGACCATCTCATCAAGAATATATGGAAAAACTTTTCTCTTCTCTTCCTGAACAATTCTATCTTAAAGCCGTCATGTGGGACAAAGCAAGGTAGGTGTCCACATAGAGGGCTGGCCCAGGATGGGGCTTTGGAGCCCAGGGTGGGTGTAGAGGGATCCGTGGAGGAGAGGGATGGGTTACATGCTGGGGGATTGATGAGACAGACAACTAGGTTAAGGCTGAGGGAAGGCAGGTTTCTCCTTGTCAGAGAAGGGAGTTAAAAATGAAAAGGGGGGGCACCTGGGTGGCTCAGTGGGTTAAGCCACTGCCTTCGGCTCAGGTCATGATCTCAGGATCTTGGGATCGAGTCCCACATCGGGCTCTCTGCTCAGCGGGGAGCCTGCTTCCCCCTCTCTTTCTCTGCCTGCCTCTCTGCCTACTTGTGATCTCTCTATCTGTCAAATAAATAAATAAAAGGAAAAAAAAAAAAAAGAAAAGGGACCAAACTGGGATAAACCTGGTGGGGAGCTGTTAGGTTGGTGTTGAAAGTAATGGTGTGACTCACGGTTTTCAGTACGATCTACAGATATAGAAAAAAAAGGATGTACGGGTCTGTGTATCTATATGTATATTCATATATTCCCTACTTCTGTCCGCTGAGAGGGCTTGAGAGCAGAAGAAAACCCATCATAATGAGTCCCTCATACGTGGATCTTGGATTTTTTAAATTTAAGATTTATTTGAGAGAGAGAGAGAGAGGGGTGGGAGAGGAGCAGAGAGAGAGAATCTCAGACTCTCTGCTGAGCCCAGTGGCGGGGGCCCATCTTAACTCTGAGACCGTGACCTGAGCCAAAAGCAAGAGGCAGAGTCTTAACCAACTGAACCACCCAGGTGCCCCAAGGACCTTGGCTTCTAAATACCATTCTTTCTTAAAATGAACCAAGAAGTCAGGGAAAGGGTTGCTGCCAAGACAGCTACGGGGAAATGAGCCCAGGCTATTCAGAAAACAAGGACATACTGAAAGAATTGTGAAAGAACACAGAAGTCAAAAGGTTGTACCAGCTGATGGGATACAATGAGCAGGACTCGGGCTCACGCCTGTGGTAATAGTGCCGGAGATGTCTAAGCTGTAACCGGTAACATCAGAAAACCCCAAACCGGGGGAAATTCTACAGAACAACTGGTCTGGCATCTTCAAAACGGTCAAAGTCATGGTGAATTCACAGCTAGTCTGTGGCAGCTCCTCCTTCAACTTCAAAGACATCTGGAGCCAAGACACTGACCGTCAACCACAGCAAGGATGAAATGGACTAGCCAGTACTTGATCAGGTGCTGTCAAAGTGGGACTCTCCCTCTGGAGGCCGCCTCTCCCAGCCCATCTAGTATTGTTTGTTGAAAATTATGAGTTTACGGTCTGCCGTTGGTTTACCTGGTTCTACAACCTAATTTTAGTTGTGACCAACGGGATACCGAGAAAACCCTTCAGCAGGTGTGTGTGCCTAGGCCTCCCTGAGATTTCGGTATCTCCCTTTCATGCTCACAGCCTGTGACAGAGACAAGAGGGCAGACAGGACCCCCCGGGTGGTGCACCAGGATGCCCTGGGCCTTCCTGATGGTTGCCTGCATTTTTCCCCCTCTTAACTGTTTTGTATCCTTCATCTCCTGAAAGCCCTATATAAGTGTGCTTTATGGCCTCACACTTGTCCTTCCTAGTATAAAATCTTGTCTAACTGTTGGAGTCTAGAGAGTCCGAGAATACCCGAGGACTTCGTCCAGCCCAAACGAAATGCAACGTCTAAATGCATCTTCTGATTCTGAACCACATTCTCTTGCTCTATAGGATGTTGGTGGTGGGGCCAGGGGTGGGGGTGGGGAAGACGAACAGAACTTGACCTAGGCCAGAGGGTTAAATGGAAATCATGTATCAATATTAGCTTTCTGCTGGGATGGCTCCACTGAGGTTGTTTAACAAAACATCCTTGTTGGAGAGAATTACACATGAGAATATTTGGCAGAGAGGTCTCGACCACTTTCTCTCCCAGGGTTCAGACAAAGAGGATACTTTTGAGATTGTCCCAGACCACGCTCAACACACAGACACAGATGCAAATGCCCTCAAAGGTACGTCAATTTAAAAAATAAACGATAAAAGCCATACAAAATCTGGGACGACCCTGCAGCATTTGTGAAGCTTCAGAGAGCGCCCAGTTTTTGGATGTTGGTTATTTTCCCTGCGTGGTCAAGGTCTCCACACGCCCTGGGACTACCCGGCTCCTGTAGGACCACCTAGGTCAGATCCGATCAGCAAATTGTCATGAGAAAGAATGGCTTGCTCCCAACCATTTTATTCTATTTTATTTTAAAGATTTTACTTACTGGGGTGCCTGGGTGGCTCAGTTGGTTAAGCCACTGCCTTCAGCTCAGGTCATAATCCCGGAATCCCGGAATCGAGTCCCACACCAGGCTCCCAGCTCTGCGGGGAGTCTGCTTCTCCCTCTGAACTTCTCCCCTCTCATGCTCTCTCTCTCAAATGAATACATAAAATCTTTTTAAAAAATAAAGATTTTACTTACTTATTTGACAGAGCGAGAGAACACAAGCAGGGGGAGCAGCAGGCAGAGGGAGAAGCAGACTCCCAGCTGAGCAGAGAGCCTAGAGCCCAACTTGGGGCTCGATCCCAGGACCTCGGGGTTAATGACCTGACCCAAAGGCAGATGCTTCACCAACTGAGCCACCCAGGTGCCCCTCAATAATTAAAAAAATAAATAAAATTATTTTTAGGGGGCGCCTGGGCGGCTCAGTCAGTTAAGCATCAGACTCTCGATTTTGGCTCAGGTCGTGATCTCAAGGTTGTGGGATCGAGCTCCATGAATGGCTCCGTGCTTGGCATGGAGTCTGCTTGAGATTCTCTCTCTCCCTCCCTCTCCCCTTGCACTCTCTCTCTCTCAATAAATTAAATTAAATTAAATTAGTTTTAGTAAGTGTTCTCCATCATGCAATTGGTTCACATCTGTACAACATACAGTAGCTTTACAATAAATGTTCCTGGCAGGATCAAAGGAAGCTCTCTTACCCAAAACTCGAATTCTTTTGGCATTACTGGGATTTTTCTAGAGCAAGGTAAGTTAAATGTGAGCTTAAAAATGCCCAGGCCAGAACCATTACAGTAATACTGGGGGCGGGGGAGCACAACTCCAGTTGTCTTTTCACGTTACTTGGGTCCCTCGGGCAACATCTCAGAGCACCTGCATACAGGCTCTGCATTGGGTTAACCCAACATCTGGGCTGTCTAGACCCGTACCTCTGGCGTGAATGGGAATTAAACAGGCAGAGAGCAAAGGGAGGAACATTCTGGCAGGGAGAGCAGCCTTGGTGTTGGCAGGGGCCAGACGCTGGGAGCCTCGTAAGATTTCAGATTTTCTCTTCAACGTAAAAGGGTGCCAGGGAAGGGCAGCAAAGAGCAGGGACGTGATTCTTCCTGTGGCAAGCTTTGCACGCTAGTGGTGTATGAAGAATAAAGAGGAGGGGACAGGGAGAGATAGGAGGCTTGTAGAGTCCAGACTCAGAGGGGCAATGGTCACAGCGGCGAGAGAGGGGACAGATTCTGAATATATTTTGGAGGCAGAACTGAAAGAACTTGACAAAGAATTTGTCCTTGAGCTACGTGAGTCCAGCCATAGTCCATGGCTCAGGTTAGATGCAGGATGCTCTCGGGGGATTATTTTAAGGATCTCAAACACAGTCCACCTTGCAGGTCCCTGGAGCAATGGCTCCAGTTGTGGGATCAAGCTGAACTCTGAGAAAGCTATAGCCTCGGGCCCTGTTCCCTTCCCCCGCCCCATTCGCCACAACCAAGGGTCTTCGGTGACCCCACTGTTGCTGAGAAATGCACCAAGTCCACCTGGCATTTTCAGAGATCCTCAAGGACATCACCTTACTTGAAACTCTGGGCCAAACTAGAAGGCCACCCCGGCAGCCACACAGGCCCGTCTTTGCTTCTGAAGGTGGCACCTCTCCTCCCCACAAGTCATCCCCATGTCTCTGCCAGGCTTGATCTCAACTCATGTCCCTGTTTTGCCTTGTCTCCAGTTTATTCTTCATTCTGTGTCACCATTCACGGTTGGGTCTGTTCTTGATGAAAGCCAAGCCTCTTAGACAAAGGTGGGTCGGCGAGGCTGATCTTCCTGGCGTGGCTCCCACCCACCTGCCATGACGTTGGTACAGCAGCGGGAGGACCCTCATTGCCCTAGGTCATTTCACAGGAACCTGCAGCCTGTTTGGCCAACCCCACCCCTTCCCCACCATGCCCAGAGCCTCCTTACCTCCTCTCCATGGCCTCGATGGTCTCCACCAGGGGTGTGTTGCGGGTCTCAGCCAAGAAGCAGACAGCCAGCCCGGCCAGGATCGAAGTGGCCCCAAAGCCCATGGGGGGCAGGATGGCACTGAACTCCCCAAGCGTGGTGATCAGGGGTGCAACCAGACCCCCAAAGCGGGCACTGACCGAGGCAAAGCCCATCCCCATCTGCCTAAAAAGTGCAGACTGGTCAGTGGCCGGGGCCCAGACTGCCAGGAGTGCCAGGCCCCAGGTATCAGGGGGCAAACGGAAAGGAGGAGGGGTCCTGCTTCAGCAAGCTCAGCAGGTGCTGAAGCCTGGAGCTCTGGGTCTCCCAGGTTGGGGCAGGCGCTGCTCTGCTCCCCTCACCCCATGGACCCACCTGATCTCTGTGGGGTACAGCTCTCCGGTGAACAGGTACACACAGATGAACGAGCTGGCCAGGCAGCCTTTGCCTAGTGCTGCCTGGGCCGTGCGCAGGGTCTGCATATCTGCAGAGGCGTGGACAGAGACGGGGGGTTAGGGGGAGCTCAGAGCCCCAAAGGGGTGAGGGAGGCAGAGGGGTAACAGTGGGAGCAGGGGTGCTCGGGGGGGATGGGATATGGGGAAGAGGCTGAGGCTGAGGCTCAGAGCCCAAAAAGGGAGGAGGGAGGCCAAGCAGTAGGTGGAAGGGATTAGAATCCCCACTACCTCATGTTCCCACCGAGGCTCCAGAATGCCCCACACTGCCCTTCTCTCACTTCTGCCTCCTTTTCCCCTTTCCGAGGCAAGACAAACCTTGGAGTTAGGCCTGGGTTCAAATCCCAGCTCTGAGCCAGCTGGGTGATCTCGGTCACTTGTCACTTAACCTCTCTGAGCCTCCATGTCCTCAACCATAAAATGAGGAAAATACCAGCACCTGCTTCGCCGGGTTGTCATAAGTTTCCATGACGTCAGGAGTGCAAAGGGCTCAGCATTCGCTCAATGTTTGTTCTTACTATTCATTATTAACTTGTCCTGCTGTTGGTTATGAATAGTAAAACCCCCATACGCATGCCTAACCTCCAAGCAAAGGTCAAGGAAATTATGGTACGTCCTCTAGCTGCGCACTGGGTCCAGGAGGGGAGATTTATAAGATACCCACACCTGGGCCCTACCCCCTCTCCATTACATTAAAACCTCTTGGGGAGAGCCTCAAGTTTGGGTATTTCTTTCAAGGTCCCTCGGAGATTCCAACAAGCAGCCAGAGTTGTGAAACACCAATCTTGGTGAATTGTCATACAGTAATACAACACTGGGGTCATGGGACATTTGTATGAACATGAACAAGCATACTAGGGCACCTGGGTGGCACAGGCCATTAAGCATCCAACTCTCGGTCTCAACTCAGGTCTTGACCTCAGGGTCATGAGTTCAAGTCCCATGCTGGACTCCACACTGGGCATGGAGTCTACTTTAAAAAATAATAATAAATAGGGGATTCTGGGTGGCTCGGTTGAGCGACTGACTTCAGCTGAGGTCATGATCTCGGGATCCTGGGGTCAACCCTGCTCAGCAGGGAGTCTGTTTCTCCCTCGCTCTCTGCTCCTCCCACCATGCTCTGGCATTCTCTCTAAACTGAATGAAAAAAAGAGGTTTAAAAATAATAATAATAACAATGAAAAAGCATATTTATGTTATATAGTGAAATAGGATATATTTTATATATATAAATAAGATACACACATATATAAATATAATCATATGTGTACACATATATAATATTATCTCAATTATGTCAAATACAAAATCTACAAAAAGACTGGAAGAAAATATGTCAAAATACCAATAGTAATCATCTATCCATTTGACAGGAAGGCGATAAGACACCGAGAAATCAAACAAGTTGCCCAAGGCTCGGCTTCACACAAGCTCTAGGACTCTTGATACTCAACCCTGGCTTCTTGTTAGAATCACTGTACTGCTCATTAGATACCTACAGTTGGGTCCCATTCCCTGACACTGGAACCCCTGGGCACTGGGAATTTCAAGGGTCATCAACCTGATCTCCCTGACAAGATGGTAAATGCTTTGGGGGCAAAGACTCATGTCTCTGCCAATTCTCCACCATGACCCTGATACTGAGCCCTGAGTGCTTAGTAAACTCTGCTAAGAGATAGTCACTTCCTTTCCAGATCCTGAAGAACATCCCTCAGCTCTGTTCCCTTATTGTAGTCAAGGCCCACCAGACCCCAGAGACTTCCGGGCGGTCACGGCAGAAGCAGATGGCTCACCTTCAGGCACAAACATGTTCACGATCACCATGAGCCCGGCCAGGATGAGGAAGGAGGCCACGGTGGCCCGGCGGCCCACATAAATCATGGTGGTGGTTGCCACCAGCATGGCCGGGATGTCTATGACCCCGAACAGGACCTGCACCAGGTACACGCTGAGCCCAAACTTCTGCAAATCCATGGCCAGCCCGTAGTAAGCCATGGAATTGGAGAACCTGGAAGAGGCAGAATAGTCCTGCTCCAGCCCAGGGTCCACTGTTCTGGGCCCAGGGGATAGCACGCAGGATGAATGACATAGGACTCCATTTTCAGGGAGTGAAAATCCTCTGAATTTAACATGCCCCTCCCTTTCCCCTCACCAAATCCAAGTCTCTGACTTGGGTTTTAGAGCCCAGGCTCCTCCCTCCATATCCCTGCTTAAGCACCTGCTCCCTGAGTCCAAGTGTGAGCTCTGGAGTGTGAGTGTTTTTCCCTATCTGCACTGCTCCAGCCCCTTCTCCTCCCGCATTCAGTGGCTGATCTGAGCTTCACATCTAAGAGCTGGAAGGAGAAAACGAGAGCCTTCCAACCAGGCGAAGACCCTGTCGGACCCTCACAGCGTCTCCCAATGTTTACTGAGAAGTCTGTACCTGTAGATGGCTGCTTCTGCCAAGGGAGGGGGTTAAACAGTCAATCTGATGGCAAAGGTCTGGAGTTCACACTGGGCAGGGGGGCCTCTAGAGAAATTTTTTTTTCTTTAATTTATTTGTCAGAGAGAGAGAGCGAGCACAGGCAGACAGAGCAGTAGGCAGAGGCAGAGGGAGGAGCAGGCTCCCTGCTGAGCAAGGAGCCCGATGTGGGACTCGATCCCAGGACACTGGGATCATGACCCGAGCCGAAGGCAGCCGCTTAACCAACTGAGCCACCCAGGCGTCCCCCTCTAGAGAAATTTTAAATGTCCCTGTGGCGGTGTCTTATTTTTTTTTTTTTAGCCCACTTAACAATAACAACGTGGGACTGGCCCTCGTGCACCTGGGTCGGCCTGGCTACGTTTCCCTGCAACACCTCATGCCGACACAAGCTCTGGGACATCTGCAGGAGGGGAGGTGGAAAAATGGAATTTGGCAGGGGGCTCTCTCTCCAAGCAGGACCCCGGCCTCTGCCCCCTTAGTGCTTACTGAGAAACGCCTCCCATCATCCCACCTACCCCCAGCTATGTGAGTCAGGGGAGAGAGAGAAGAAAAGACCCTTCTAGAAAGCTGATACAGTAATTCTTTTTGACTCTAGGCAGGTCTGGGTTCATGTAACACGCAAAGGTATTTACAGATATGGTTGTGTTATTAGAGGCAAGTGGCAGATATGTGTGGTGCTGACCCAGTTTTTTAAGAATACATGTGGGTGTCTTGTGTGTACAAAGGTCTGGAAAGATACGGACTCGTGCATGGCAGGGCTTGGTGCTGGGGGGGTGGGGCGAGCAGAGTGGGAGGAGGAACTTTCGCTTTTCTTCAATACAGTGATAACACGTACCAAGATACTGTTCTATACCTGAATGCTTCTAATCTTCACATGGTAGTGTACTATTATGGTACACTACATGTGTATAGTACATGATAGGTATAGTACATGGTAGGTACTATTATGATACCAATATTACAGGTGGGGAAACTGAGGCACAGAGAGGTTAAGGAACTCGCCCCAAGATGACACAGACAGAGCTGTGGCAGATAAGTGGCACAGCTGAGATTCAAATCCAAGCAGTCGGGTTCCAGAGTGCTGCCTTTTGTTTTGTCTTTTTTTTTTAAGATTTTATTTATTTATTTATTTATTTTAGATTTTATTTATTTGATAGAGATCACAAGCAGACAGAGAGGCAGGCAGAGAGAGAGGGGGAAGCAGGCTCCCTGCCGAGCAGAGAGCCCGATGTGGGGTTCGATTCCAGAACCCTGGGATCATGACCTGAGCTGAAGGCAGAGGCTTTAACCCACTGAGCCACTCAGGTGCCCTTAAGATTTTATTTATTTATTTGACAGAGAGAGACAGAGAGCACAAGTAGGCAGAGCGACAGGCAGAGGGAGATGGAGAAGCAGACTCTCCGCTGAGCCAAGGAGCCCGATGCGGGGCTCGATCCCAGGACCCTGGGCTGACGACCTGAGCCAAAGGCAGAGGCTTAACCCACTGAGCCACCCAGGCGCCCCTGTTTTGTCTTATTTTTCAAACTGAACTACAGTTGAGTCCTGCCTCACAACCAGTACATGACCTGTATGTTTCTGAGTTGTTAGAAAAAACAAATTTTTTCCCAATGAGTATGCAGTGGTTTTGTAATTTAGGAATAAAAAAACAATCGACCAGTAGAGGACAAGAAATCCACGTTACAGGAGGCATTTACAACAGGAGCTTGTGAAAGCCTACCAGTTCCTCAGAATTCTTCCTGTCCCAAATCTCCCCACCTGCCTGCAGCAACTCCATCCAGCTGACCTGGTCCCTAGCTGCCTGAATAACCTCCTTCGAACAGAAACGGGCCTTAGCTTATTCTTTCCAGAAGGATCCAAGAGGGGACTTTTAACCCTGGAATTTTTCATCCATGATGATTCTCCCTGGTGGGAAGAGAAGAGCGAAGCTGGGGGCGGGCCGGCGGGCCTGCTCATGGTAGAGCATCGCCTCCCCACCTTGGGTTCTGAGGAGTCCTCTGGCTGCCCAGGGCAGAAGCCCTCCAAAGGCCCAGAGTGGTGGACAATCCCACGTTTCCAGTGCAGAGGGGACACAGCTCCAAACTTAAATCAGAGACTAGATTCTACCTAAGCACTTACCTCGGCCAGGTGTAGGGGTTACGTGTCTAAACATTTAGTCCTCAAAAGGACCTCAGTGGTAGGTATCTAAGCTGGAAACTGTGGCACCAGGAGGCTGGCTGCCTCGCTCAAGGTCACCCAGGTCATCTGGTCTTCCACTACAGCCCGGCCGGTAACCACTGAACAAGAATGCTGGGTCTCCTCCTGAGAACAGATGACTTGTAGCCTGTGTTCCCTAACTCACAAATATCAACCCTTACTATTTACATACCTAGGACATCCTGGTCCTTAAAATGGCCCTCTACCCCCTTTTAAAATCCGTTCCTTATCTTAGGATTTGCCAGCTCCAGTCTGTGTTAACGGGAACAAATTGCCCTTGTGGTCTGATCCGTTTTATACTTCCTATTTATCTCGATGGCCGCTCTGAATTCCTTTCTGGATTCTGATGACCGTTTTTGCAAAACCCACTTAGATGCCATCTCCTGCATGAAGTGCTCGGCCGCCGCAGTCAGGAGAACTGTCATAGTGTAAGGACACTTGTCATACCTCACAGACATTATTGTCTCCCTGTCTGTCCCTTTCTGACCCACAAATGTTTCTCCAGAGTGGGACACTTCCCAGAATCTCCTGGAGAGCCCCAAGGGCCTATCAGGAGGGGACAAGGTGCATTTTGGAAAAGCTGCATGGGTGATTCCAATGGGCGCCCCCATTCCCACCAAGGTGAGACCCACTGTCCAGATGTGGGGTCCCCAGGTCAGCACAAATGTCTCATCTATGACCACATCTCAGTGCTGAGCAGAGGGCCAGAGGACCATAGAGAAAGGGTAAGGAACAAGATCGAATTCATGAGGCTCACCTGCTCATTGCATTAAGAGTATTTGAGAACAGGGACGCCTGGGTGGCTCAGGGGGTTGGTTAAAGCCTCTGCCTTCGGCTCAGGTCATGATCCCAGGGTCCTGGGATCGAGCCCCACATTGGGCTCTCTGCTCAGCAGGGAACCTGCTTCCGCCTCTCTCTCTGTCTGCCTCTCTGCCTGCTTGTGATGTCGATCTCTCTGTGTTAAATAAGTAAATAAATAAATCTTTTTTAAAAAAAGAGTATTTGAGAACAGAGTTTGGAAGTGGGGATAAGAGGCTTGGCCCTGCCTCAGGTTAAAGACGTGGGCTTGAGCACATCACCTACCAGACCACCATGAGACAGCACGTGACCTTCCGGATGGCCGGGGTTCGGAAGAGGTCCAAGACCGAGTTGGAGGTGCGCACACTTGCAATCTCACTCTGGAGGTAGGAGTTTACCACCTGGACAAGGAAAGTTTGGTCAGCAGAAGGAAAGGATCTGGGGCCCTGTTTTCCTGCGAGGAGTCCCTTCATCTGGGGAGAGGAAGGTCAAGATTGTGGTCCCCGGCAAGATGACTGGTTCTAGTCTCTGCATCCTGGGACTGATGGCTCTCAACAGATTGTTTCCAGAGCTTTGGAATAAAGCAGAGGCTCCAGTGTGAGTCCCAGGGCTCCTGAGCTGCCTGCTGATTAGGCTGAAATAGCCCCCTGTGGTTCTCAAGGGACCCTCACACCTCACTCCGGGTAGAGGCTCCGAGATAGGCTTGGACTTAAGGGCAGGGATTCTGAGGGGTTCTGCCACTTCCCACTGCGTGTTCTTAGGCAAATGACCGGGCCCATTCAAACTGGGCCTCCTCAACCGCAAAAGTAACACATTAAATGAGACTATGGACATAAAGCCCCCAGCAGAGTACCTACCACAGGACTTGAGAAACCCTACTTACTCGTAATAAATGGTGACGATCTTACAAATGATAATTCTCTGATGCTGGTATTTATCATAAAGGGTACCTTTATTATTGATTCTTTGATAATTCATTTTATGGCTTCTACTTCAATATTTTCACTTTATTATTTTATTTAAATTTCGGCTAGGTGTCCATGGGAATGGGGTTATTTCCCCATGGCAGAGATGGATGGACCCGATGAACAAAGCAGTTAAATGATTTCTCGAAGACCGCCCAGCCCTTCAATGGTTATGCCTTCTCGCCTCCCCGGAAGTCTTCCCTCTCTCCTTACTCCCAGCCTCTCCACCTGGATTGTGGGTGCGTCCTGGCAAGCTACTGAGTCCTGGAACACCTTGAGGCCACCAGCCTCATTAGAAACGGTCCCTCCCCTTTCTTCTAGCCACACCGCCTACCTCTTTGGTCAGCCTTTCCCCTTCCTCCGTTCTCCGGTTCATAAAGGCCACCTTCCGCAGGTTGTCCACGGCTAACTGTGACCTGCCGTGCAGCAGGAGCCAGCGGGATGACTCTGGCAGCCACCTGGGACCAAGAGAAGGATGAAGGACGGCAGGGGCAGGTAGAACTCCTTCCATTCTCCAGCCCCAAATACACTCTCTCATTCCCTTTTCCAGCCACCTGCAGACTCAGGAAGACTGGGGGACACGCCAGCTTCCCTTTCCCCGGGCACAGCGGACAGGGAGCCACGGAAGGGCACTTAAAACCGGTCCCAGATCCAGTTTTGAATCTGGTTCTGACCCTGCGGTGTGGCTTGAACAAGCCGTGGCCCTCCCTGGGCTGGGTCTCAGCTCCCCTCCTGTTGTGAGTCGCAAAGGAACTGATGAGGCAAAACCACTCGAACGTTCTGGAGCCCTACATCAATGTATCAGAGCGTCACAACAGCCGTGGGCAGTGCCCGCGAGCCCGTGGTCCCCACAAGCATCCACCCCCTTTTAAGTCCCCACCACGCCGGCAAGTCCCAGTCACTACGCAGCCCCAGATTGTCACGAGGGGGGGCTCAGTCACACAGGTGCACCCTCCCAACCCCTCTCTGTCGGGACATACCAAGAATAGAGGAAGAAGACGAGGAAAGGAGCAGAGACAGCAAACTGTAGCCACCGCCAAGGGCGGATCAGGTGTGCCACTCCAGCCAGGATGAGCTGCCCCAGGGTAAAGGAGTACCCCAGCAAGACTCCCGCCACCGTCCGGCCCCGGGTGGGCATCCACTCCACGACTGCAGAGGGAATCGGGGCAGGATCAGTGGGACCCAAAACCCCCACAGTTGTCTAATCCACCTGTGCCCTCCCTAGCGACTCTGTGGCCACTCAAAATTTTTCCAGAGCTCTGCTGAGACACAGGTGTACCAAGGAACTAACTATAACCAGTAAGGGACACCTGAGTGGCTCAGTCGGTTAAGCATCTGCTTTCAGCGCAGGTGGTGGTCCCAGGGTCCTGGGATCGAGCCCCGCATCCGCTCCTTGCTCATCGGGGAGACTGCTTCTCCCTCTGCCTGCTGTTCCCTTTGCTTGTGTTCTCTCTCTCTGACAAATAAATTTAAAAAAATCTTTAAAAAATACATATAACCAATTAAACCACAAGAATGTTAGAAAAAATCATGGCAATTTTTTTTTTTCAATCTTAGAGTCAGGAAAGTCTTCTAAGAATGCCACAAAACCCAGAAAAAAACCAGAAGCAATGAAAGGGAAGATCAACAAACTTGGCTGTATAAAAATAAGAGTGTCTGCATATAAAAACAAACACCCCAAGTCAAGTCACAATGTCAGCAAAAACATGCAAACAAAAAATTTGCAACTCAAATTATAGATAAAAGGTGAATTTCCCTAATATTGGAAGGGCTCTTACATAGCTATAGGAAAACCACCAAGAGGCAAAAAGAAAAGAAAAGAAAAAACGAAAAAAGAAAAAGCCCACCAAAAAAACAGGCAAATGATGTAAATAGTTGGTAGGGAAGGAAATATTATGTCTCTTAATTATATGATTTTTTTGTAAATAGCAGAACTTGGAAAAAACCTAGCTGTCCATGCACAGGGCACTGGTTAAGAAGTCACGCGGGCTCTTATAAGGCAACCGTAGTACATTAACAAGGACACTTCCCCCTCCCAGGAGCAGCCAGCTCCTACGTCCTGTCCATCACCAAATCCTGGTGCTTCTACCCACAGAATCTGGTTGAGCCCTTCCTGCTACCCTCCCTGAGCCACCTTCCACCCCACCCCACCCCCGCAGCCAAGCCACTCTGCCACTGGCTGGTGGGGAGGCATGAGGCTTGGAACTGGCCTCCATGGTGGCAAATGCTCAGTCGGATCAGGTCAGGCCTCGCCGGGGCTTGGGATCCTCCAGTGGCTCCTGTGTTGCTCAGAGTCAAAGCCAAAGTCTGTAAGTGGTCACAGGCCCGAAGGATCTGCACCCCCAACTCCCTGACCTCATCTGTCACCACTCCACTCCCTCCTGCTCCCCACCCTCCCGCCACAAGAACCCCCTCCTCAGGACGCCTGGGTGGCTCAGTCAGTTAAGCGCCTGCCTTCAGCTCAGGTCATGATCGGGGGTCTGGGGATCGAGTCCCGAATCCGGCTCCTTTGCTCAGCGAGGAGCCTGCTTCTCCCTCCACCTGCTGGTCCCCTGTTTGTACTCTCTCTCTCTGGCAAATAAATAAGTTCTTTAAAAAAAAAAAAACAAAAAACCCTCATCTTGAGCCCTCTAGAAACACACACCCCTCAGGGCCTTTGCCTGGAATGTTCCTCTCCCAGATAGCCGTGGGGCACGCTCCCTCCCTCCTGCAAGTTCTGCCCAGTGACCCCTCTCGGTGAGGACTTCCCCTGGCCACTCCACCATCCCCCCAGCTCCCTGCTTGCTCATTCCCTTTCTGGGCTTTAGTTTCCTCTGCAGCATTTGTGCCCTTCCCACATACTGTATAATCCGCTTGTTTGTGTGGCTGTCTTTCTTCCTGCACAAAACAGAGGCTCCGTGGGAGCAGAAATCCGCTTTGTACCTCGTTCCATCTCTGGTGCTCAGAACCGCACCTGGTATGTAGTGGTAGTACGGGGTGTGTGTGTGCACGCATGCGCAGGGATATGCATATGTGGGTGCGTGCACAGGTAGAAGTGTATGTGTCTTTGTAGAGGGTGTGTCTCACAGAGGCAATTCTAGCACGACACGGACCATGCACGTCTGATCCCACCTTCCGATCCCACCAGCCGTGGCCGGACGCCAGCCCTGGAGGCTGAGGCGAGTGGGCTGGGGTTTGTTGGGATCATGCGTGAGATCAACATCTTCAGGGTCCTGATTCAGGGAAGGGGGTGTCAGATGTGCGAGCCTGGTGCAGCCTGGCTCTCCGGCCCTAAGATGTTCCCCCATCCCTGAAATGAAGGACCCATCCCGTCTTGGGCAGCAGTCTCTGGATCCCTCAGTCCCTCCTGGAGCCTGGTAGTGTCCCAGGTGCCTACTAAGCCGTTAGCACAAGCCGGGGGCCGGCCCGTGTGCACCACGGGCTTTCTACTGCCGTGCCAGGCCAGAGCGGCCAGCAGCTGCCGGAAACCAGCCTGGACTGAGGACTGACCCTGTCACTTTGGGAGTGGGGGACATTCCCCCCTGGCTTCCGAGGGGCCAGGTCTCCACCATGGGGCTAAGGAGCCTGGGTGAGCCCTGCCCTTTTTGGAGCCACAGCATCTTAGGACAGCCTGGAGCCTTGGGGACCACTGCGTCTCAGCTCCCTTTGTGACCCCACACCGAGCCTGGCATACAGTAGGTGCTTACTAAGTGGTTCCTAGTGACTATCACACACAGGAAACAACCCAAGCCTCTCAGCATACGGAGGGACATGTTGCCACCAGGGTCCACGGCTCACGGCCAGCAGGGAGAGCCCAGATCGCCCGAGAACCCCGGGGTGGGGGGGCAAGTGTTTCTGAGTGGAAGTCACTGGACACGAATCCCAACACAACAGGAAATTCGTCCACTGATCAGGCGCGACCCCCACTTTCACAAGCCCACCACCCCGCCAGGGCCCTCCTTAGCTGGACTCACCCAGGGAGAGGGAGTTGAGGATGATTCCAGAGAAGGTCATGCCCATCAGGAACCGGAAGACACAGTAGGCACCGAAGGAGCCGAAGTAGGCGGTGGCGGCCCCGGAAACTGCCAGCTGCAGGTACGACCAGACCAGGGGGCCCTTGCGGCCCAGCCTGAGCCGGGCGCCGGGCTGGGGTTAGCTTCCGGGGGCAGCAGCCACATCCCTCGTGGGGGCTGCCAGGGGAGGGAGAGAGGAAGCGGCTCCCCCAGGCCAGTCCCTCAAACAGAGCCAGATGCACCTGCTGGGACCTAGGCGCTGGCGGCCGAGGGCCAGGGAGGGACAACCGGACACGAAGACTTGTCTTTTCTCTTTTGTTCCTTCACTCAAGGAGTATATCTGCCCCCCGCAACCCAGCTCCTAATCTTCAGGGCTCGTAGTCAGAAGGTCCCCTGAGTGAATTTCTGGCTGGACGGAGGCTTCACACCAGGACTCAGGGGCCAGTGGGAGCAGGACCCCAGCGTCGAGTCCTCATTTGAACTGGTCATGCTGCGGAGGTCGGGGTCAGGCGGGGGCTTGTCACAGCACAAATGGGTCGAAGGTCAGGGCTCAGGGTAGCGGGGTTATCCTGATCCAGCCTTGGCCCTGCCCCATGTGTGAGTGAGGCTCCGGGGCCAGACGCCTGGCGCGGCTGGGAGGGCAGCAGGCCGGGAAGGGGGCCGCACACTGCCCAGCCCCTGACCCATTCACTCGTGCACGCATTCATTCTCTGACGCAAACATGTCTCCATCACCTCTAGGTAACTAACCGTCCTGCACTGGGGGCTGGTGACAAACACGACGGTGCTTAATGACTGAGCCACCCAGGCAGCCACCCATAAAAAATATTTTATGGGGGCGCCTGGGTGGCTCAGTGGGTTAAAGCCTCTGCCTTCGGCTCGGGTCATGATCCCAGGGTCCTGGGATTGAGCCCCGCATTGGACTTCCTGCTTGGCAGGAAGCCTGCTTCTCCCTCTCCTGCTACCCCTGCTTGTGTTCCCTCTCTCTGTGTCAATTAAATAAATAAAAACTTTTTAAAAATCTAAAATATATCTGGAAAGAGACACAGAAACCAGGCTGCCCTCTAGAAATCAGTGGACGGTGGGGCAGCAGTGGGAAAGGGACGCTTCCCTGCAGACTCTCCCAAACCTTCCAGAACAGTGAACCATGAGAATGAGTCACCTCTCTACCAATCAGCGTCAATAAAGTAAAATGAATGAAGAGGCTCAGGTGGCTGGGACCCTCTCCCATCAAGGCTCACCTGTCTGCGAGGCTGCCGAATACGGCGGCGCCCACCAGCACCCCGGCCATGTAGATGGACTGAGCTAGGTCGCGGAGGGGGCGGGCCTCACACACCAGATCCCACTGCAGGGGAGAGAGGGAGAGGGGCGCTCCAGCCTGGGCCTCGGGCAGCAGCCCCCCTACCCGTCCACCGCGCTGGCTCCCCCGCAGACCTCTGTCACGATGGTAGCCGGGAATGTGCTGCGGTCATAGACCCAGCCGTCCTTGCAGCCCTCCGTGGCTGCCCCGTGAACAGAGGTGTTGGGGCTCAGGAGGGCCCACTGAGGCTCCGTGAAGCGCCGGCACGGTTCGGGGGCCCCAAGCTGGTCCAGGGGTACGGTGGCCCTCAGCCAGTCCCCCGAGTGGTTGGTAGAGGCCATGGTGTGGTTGGCAGAGCCCCGGCAGTGGTGGCCGGGCACAGCGGCTGTAAAATTCTGCAAGAAGTTGTGACACGCCAGCAGGCTACAGGGCAGGAGCAGCAGGGCCGTGTAGACGAGCTGGAACCGCCCCACACCACCCAGGCTGTCTAGCAGGTCTGTGAAGGCCATGGCCACGGGCTATGGCCCAGCCTGCTGCGGCCTTATATAAAGGACGGGCCCCCGGGGGGTGGAGGAATAGGCCTGGGTCAGGACCGCACGCCCCAAGTCCGGCAGGTCAGAGGGGTCCGGTTACACCTCACAGGAGGCCCCGGGCATCCCCAGGCCTGCAGGGCTCCCCCTCCCTCCAGGGCCTTGGTCCTCACTTCTCTCCATCTCCACTCCCAGTTAGAAAACCAGGGGTCCCAGAGCGCTGCCTTGCAGCCCACAGCCAGGATCCACTAAGAGGCAGCCCGGGTCTCTCCGCCTCGGTCGCAGGCACTCAGCCTCAACGTGGGGTCTCAACCATCCAGACCGTTACCTCAACCCGCTCTCAGACAAAACCCCAACACAGAGAACTACGCGGCGGGGAATGAGCCTGTCCTCCCAGCCCCCCACCTGGCCCCCTCACACCCCAGCCCAGACTCCCAGCAAGTGACAGACATATCCCCGTTTACTGAAGGGATGTCAAGGCCCAGGACCAGCTCTAGGACTCCTGGGGGCCAAATGCCAGCTTGGGACAGGGGGTCCAGGCCCTGCACCAGCCTGTGGCAAGCAGTGCCCGGGACGTCTGCCACTCGGGGCTCTATCTGGGCCTCCCCCAGCCACCAAGGGCAGCCTCATCCCCACCCCAGGCTCCGTCAGCCTCTGCCCTGCAGGCGTCACCCTAGTTTGTGGCTCACCCCCACCCTCCTGCTTCCCACTGTCCTCTTCTACCCTCACCGCAAGCCACTCTTATCTCTGGTAAGAAAAGCTGGGACCCAGAGGGGCCGAGCAGCTTACATAAGCTGCAGGTGTTTGAGTGAAGGAGGCCCTTGTGTTCTGGAAGCTTCCTGGGGGGTCAGGTTTGTGCTCAGTGGGAGTCCGGGTTGCAGCCGGAACCTTCCAGGGGAGTGTACATGGAGGGCAGGGGTCAGTCCTCCGGGGCTGCAAGGAGGGCGAAGAGGACCAGAGGGGTCAAGGGGACCTCCTCAGTATGGCCTTGCCCCTGAAGCTGGGAGCCCCATCCTCCCCAGCTTCCTAGGCACCCAGGACTCCAGCAGGGGTGAGAGCCCCAGGAGGAGCCACCAGAGGGCAGCACATGGGTGGTGGGAGGCCCCAGGCTGTCCCTTCAGGTCCAGGCTTGCTGGTGCCTTCCTGGGCAGTAGCCTGGGGCAGAAATACACTCCGGACACAGGTGTGGGGCCTTTTCCTTTATTGTCTGGGGTTTCTCGGCACGGAAATATGAGATCCCCACCCCACCCCATACCCAGGTGCCTCTGGCACCCCCATTACTGGTACACCAGTCCCTGAAGAGTCCCCTTTAAGGTCACCAATATAAAAAAGGAAGGAGTGAGGGAGGGAGCACCTGACTACCCCTCAGGCCAGGCGACTCCTGGCTGGTAGGTGGGGCAGGGCAGGCCACGGAGGCGAGGGGCACCGGCTTCTGCGCAGGAAGGAACGCGCCTTCCCAGGCCCAGGAGGAGGCCTCAGCTGGGAAGGGCCCTGCACAGCTGGGCTGTAACTGTGCAGAGCTAGTGGTTCTGTCTGAAGGTCTGCAGGTGACGCTGGGTGGCGGGGCTGGGGGGGGGGCGGCCTCTGGAGTGAGGGGACAGCACACGTTGTCGGGACGCCGGGAGGCCTGGGGCTGTCGGCTCCCCTGGAGCCCCATCTGAGGCAGGAACAAGCGAAAGCTGCGGAGGAGCCCCCCCCACCCCCCCACCCCCCCCGAGCCCACAGCGGGCAAAGGCAGGGAAGGCCACCCAGCTCTGCACAGAGCAGATGAGCCATGGCAGCTGGGAGGCGAAGGGACAGGAAGACGAGGTTGCCTCCCACTCCGAGGAAGGCACTTGCAGCTGGCGTGGCCTACTGTGGCACGGCGGGAAGGCATTGCTTGGCAGACGAGGGAGAGGAACACAGCAAGGGGGCCTGAGCCCCTGCCTCATGCAAACATGGTCAGCTGTAACCACTGTCGGGGGTGGGGGGGAGAGAGACGGGTCAGGCGGGGACAGCAGAAACGCCAAGTCCAGCCTCCTGCCCCAGAAGCCACTGTCGCTTCACCCACTGAGGGCAAGTGGGAGGGGACCCTCTGGAAGAAGGAGGGCATTTTTCTTACCTCCTCTGCCCCTGGGAGACGAGGATGCTGGCTCCCACAGAGACCTCCAGGAGCCTCGCCCTCCCTTTCTGCTCCCTTCCCAGGACCCAGATGACCCCACCCCATCCTTCCAGGACTCAGGAGGCCTGGCCTTTGGGGCTGGGTCTGAAGCCCTAGGCTGCTACCCCAGGCAGGTAAGAAAGTTCCACCTAAATGCCCCTCCCTAAACGCCCTCCCCTGCCACAGCCAAGGGCAGTGCCCACCTTAAACAGATCAAAGGTCACGACACCATCCAGATCTGTGTCCAGAGTTTTGAAAAACCCTACATTCAAAAGAAGATGTTCCGGCACTGAGAACCCAGTAGGACATTCCGGCAAGACCAGGACCCACCCTGCCCCACCCCTCATTCCCCAACCCCACAGCACCCCAAGCCCCCACCTGTGCCTGCCGGGGAAACAGCTCTTCCTGCTGCCCCCCTGCTGCCAGGTCCCCGCTCCCCTAGCCCCCCTCAGCTGGTGAGAGACAGAACCAGAGGCAGGAGCCAGACGGGGCACTCACGGAACATGGTCTCCAGCCGCACTAGGCAGCACACGAAGTTGTCGAAGTCCACGGCCAGGTCTGGCTCCGAGTAGCGGGTGATAATGAGCTCATACAGCTTCTTGTTGAGCTTGAAGCCTGGCCCGGGAGACTGGGTAAGGGCCAGGGAGGCATGGCCTGGCCCGAGGGGACAGGAAGGGGGACTGGAGGCAGGGGGCAAGGTGAGCCCTGCAGCTCCAAGGCCTGAAGGCCTCCTGAGTAGGGCCCGCTGCTGGGAGGGGCTGGGCAAGCAAGTGCCAGCCCCAGAGGGAGCGTGGGCCTGACACCCCCAGGGAATCAGGGGCCACAGGGCCCAGGGGTCCAGTTTTATTTGTGCGGAAAGCCCTGGCCTCATCCTGACACGCACCTCTCTCACTGGAGGCTCAGGCGCCTAGCTCCACCCCTCTCTGGCTATGTGGCCGCAGGCCAGTCGCTTTCCCTCTCTGAGCCCTACTTTCTTCTGCATACAGTGGAGATAGGAAGAGACCATCGCCCAGTCAGGCTGCAGCAAGGGCAAAAGGAAATGCTGACAAAGCACTTAGCTCAGTCCCCACAGGATGCCACAACCCATCATCTCCACTGCTCCAGGGGCAAGGACAGTGTGCTAGCCTGCCACTTTGGGTCACCAGTGGGGAATCGGCCTGGGGCCATCGGCCTCCAGTGCTCAGGCCTTACCCGCAGACTCGATGGCCATCCGCATCTCGTAGGCGCTCATGCTGCCCGACTTGTCCAAATCAAACTTCCGGAAGATGGACTGGAGCGGGGAGCGGAGGGTGAGGGCCAGGCTGAGGGAGGCACCCAGCCCTTCCCGTCCCCCCCAGGGTGAGGGCTTGCTAAGGGTGCAGGGGAAAGACCCGAAAGTTGGGCCAGGGGCCAGGATCTGGAGAGGTGGCCCTAGGGTGGGCAGAGGCCCTGCCTGGGACCAAGGCCCCAGCAGAGGGCGGGCACCAGCAGGGCTGAGGGACCACCTACCAGGTAATTCCGGATTCGGTTCCAGAGGATGTTAAACTCCACCAGGCCCAGTTTCCCATTGCCGTCCCGCTGGGGGACTACTGTTAAGAAGCTTAAACCAGGGGCACGTGGGTGGTTCGTTGGGGTAAGCATCTTCCTTCAGCCCAGGTCATGATCTTGGGGTCCAAAGATCGAGCCCCACATCGGGCTCCCTGCTCAGCAGGGAATCTGCTTCTCCCTCTCCCTCTGCCTCTTCCCTGCTTGTGCATGTGCGTGTGTGCGCACCCTCGCTCTCTAATAAAATCTTTTTTTTTAAAAAAGGGCAGCTTAAACCTGGACACAGGGCAAGAAGCAACCAGGAAGAAGGGGAGACTGACCTCAAGGTAAGGGGAAATGGGAAGAGGCAGGAGCCTGCAAAGCCAGGGGAGCTGGGCTCAGAGGGGTACAAAAAGCACCAACCTGAAGGTCACTCAAGGACCTAGACCCTGCTCTATAGCTTGCTCAACACAAAGCCTGTGCCTCCGTTTCCCCTTCCCAGTCAACGGGAAGTTGCCCCGGAAAAAAGCTGGTCTTTCTACACAGGGCTTCGTCCTTTTCTCTGCACTGTTCCCAGGAGAGGTCACAGGGCGTCCTCCTCCCACGTGTTGCCCAACCCAAAGCAGCCCCAGGAAACAGAAGCAAAGGATACGTCCATGAGGTTCACCATGCTGCGGCACGACTCCAGGCTGAAGCCCTTGGTACGTAAGTCCTTGTCTGCAAGAAAACCAGTTCCAACACCTCGACCCGAGAGCTTCTGCGGCACCGTGCAGGGAGCCCCGGGGGGGGGGGGGGGGGGGGGGGGGGGGCGGGAACCGGGAAAGCAAGATTCCTGGCGCCGGGCATGGAAAACCTAGTGGAGTGGGTGTGCCAGGTCATTTTTATCACTAGCACGCTTTGAAGTACTAGAACAATCAAGCTGGTGTCCCGTCAGCCGTGTCCCTGCCACGGAAGAGCCACGAATCCAGGGAGTCAGCGCCAAAACGGAAGTGGGACAGACGCGGTACAAACGTGAGGCCAAGGCGGCCACGGCAGGGCTGGGGTTTGCCTCGAGCCCCACGGGGGGGCCAGAGGAGCGGGCTCTGTGTTGCGGAGCAGTGTGGAAGGAGGTCAGAGGCAGGGGCAAAGGGAAGCTCGGGGGCGGCTGCCCTTGGCTGTGAACACGAGGGGTGGGGGGTGAAGCCAGCCTCGTTCTGCTTGATGCCACTTGGCCGGGGGGCGGGGGGGGGCTGCTCCTTCAGAGGGTGCTTGTCAGCAGCTCTGCTTCTAGAACCACACCAAGTCCCGGCACTTGGGCATAGAGAACAGGGACCGGCAAGATGGTGGAGGAGTCCGAGAGGAAAGTGGGGGTGAGCGGGGCTCGGAAAGGCAGTGGGGGCTTGCCCCGCCCATGAAGACCGAGGACTTGGGTTTGGCTCAACGTGGGAGCAGAAGCCCAGATTGGGGGACGCCTGGGTGGCTCAGTTGGTTAAGCGGCTGCCTTCGGCTCAGGTCATGATCCCAGCGTCCTGGGATCGAGTCCCGCATCGGGCTCCTTGCTCCGCAGGGAGCCTGCTTCTCCCTCTGCCTCTGCCTGCCTCTCTATCTGTGCTCGCTCTCTCTCTCTCTCTAACTAATAAATAAATAAAATCTTTAAAAAAAAAAAAAAAAGAAGAAGAAGCCCAGATTGGGGAGTTCAGAGGAAGTGAGAACCCAGGGTGGAGAGGTGCAGGGACGCTCACGTTTGCTGATGATCCTGTTCAGAATGGTCTGCAGCTCCTTGACGCTGATCTCCATGTCCTGGGGGGAGACGGAGGATGGCACCACCCACCCTGGGGAAAGGCTGCCCTCCGTGGCCCCAGAGCCCCTCACCCCAGCCCACCCAGCCTACCTCCCCTGCCAGCTGCCTGAAGAGGGTCTTGAAACTCGCGTCAATCTCCTCTTCTGAGAGCACTTGCTGAATGGAGAGCAGGGGACAGCAGGTCAGGGGCAAGGCTGGGACCACTCGTCACCACCTGCCCGCCTCCTCACGTCTGGGAGCCTCACTCTTCTCACCTGGAAAGTGGGAATCTAGACACCCCCCCTCCACCCCCCCAGGGCTCCATGGCCCAAACAGGGCACCCTTCAGATCCATGATGGGGGGAGGCATCAGGCAAGTTCCCAAATCTCCCTGAACTTGAGTTTCTCGCTGAAGGATAAGACGGTGATGGCATCCCGACATGGAGGAAATGGGGTGAACAAGTAAAGAGCTCAGCACAGACCCAACAGAGACAAGAGCTCAGGGATCTCGCACCACTATTACTGCAAAAGCCTTTGCAAACTGTCAAGTGCTGGGCCGATGAGGGACTAGGACCCCTCTCACAGCTCCTTCCAGGAGCCAAGACGCCCAGGTCCCCACGACACACCCAGGGTGAGGGCAGAAGAGGAAGGCACGGGGTGGGGGTGGAGGCGGGTAGGGCACGCACCTCATCAGGGAGATTGGCCTGAATCTGGTCGTCCAGCTCCCTGCAGGGGTGGGGAGAGAGCGGGGGGCAGTCAGGAGTGCGCAGGGAGACCGGGGGCAGGTGGGAAGCAGGCACTGGCGAGGGGCCCTCTACTCACTGGGTCCCGGCACTCTTCTCCGAGAAGAAGCGCAGCACGAAGTCCCCCTCCTTGTTGGGCTCGAAGGTGGAGGGCACCACCACGTACTCCCCGGGCGGCAGGCGGAAGCGGGTGCTGACCTCCCGCAGGTTGATGAACTGCTCCGAGCGCGCCCGCGACGAGTTCGCCAGGAAGAAGTCCCGCTTCAGGTGCACTGCGGGCTGGCCCACCAGCTGCGGGAGGCGGGAGGGGGCGGGGCTGCAGCTGGCCACGCCCCCAGCTGCCCACTGACCCAGACCCCGAGAGCCCCGACAAATGGTTCCGTCTGTTTCCTCATGGGTCAGGCGCAGGCGACAACCCTGCCTACCGCGCGGGGCGGCGGCGGGGAGACACTCTGGAGGTGGACAGGGATACTAGGGCATCACTGAGAAACATTCCCACGGTTATTCCCCAAGTCACGCAGCACAGGTACGTTCCGGGGAGGGGGGGACCCCGTTTAAAGCTCACGCCGGCCATGCGAGCCAGTGTTCTCGCGCCCATTGAACAGACAGGAACACTGAGGCTTGGAGCTAAGGCAGCTTGCTCAGGGCTGCGGGGTACTCAGCTAGTCCTGGGCAGCTGCAGCCAGAGCTCACTCAGGGGAAACAGCAAGACAGGAAGAGCCTCAGGTGTGGGGGGGAGCGGCGGGGGGTGCTCTGAGGGCCAGGGTTCATATCCAGCTCCCTCACTTGTTACCTGCCCTGGCCCCTAGGACAGCAGTGTCCGACCCCTGCCCCGGGTGTGGGGAGGAGGGCGATTAGCAGTAGCGAAGGTGACTTCTTAACTCTCTACATGCGGGCCATCTTGCTCCCCTCTGGGCACCGTCAGGCCCTCTGTGTTCAGGGGTATGGAAATCCAGGTGATTCCGGTGTCACACCTACCTCCGGAGGGACCTGCCAGAGAGATGGAGGAGTTAAGAGAGTGTGCTTGGCCCCGGGTGGGGGGTGGGGGGCAGCGTATGCTGGGCAGAGGCCCTGAGTTCTTAAGAATGATGGGATGAAGACATGCAGAGGCAGGGCCTGGGACCACTGGTGGCCCCAGACCCATCTTCACAGCAGAGAGGGATTGCAGGACCTCAGGAAAGGGGGCCTGGTCCTCTTCATCCTCAGAACGCCCTGGGCCTTGGCTCTGAATCAGAGCACCCAGGACAGACCCCAGGTGGCCAGCTGCCATGTCCCAAAGGCCAGGGACATCAGAGGTCTACACCAGTCTGCGGCCAGGAGCTCTGGGCCTGGGCCAAGGCTGCAGCCATTCTTGGCCCCTACCAGCAAGGTCCAGGAGTTTCTGTCTTAAACATGAGGGGTGAAGCAGGGGCCCTCCCAAGCCAGCCTCTGCTTGTATACTTCTAAGACAGGGAGCTCACGACTCCTGTCGTGTCAGGACAGCGCACATGCCTACTTCTTTCTGAAGCCGAGTCTGTCCCCGAGAAGCCACCTCCCAGTTGTCAACTAAGCCAAATCCCTCTGTCCAAGAGCGACCTCAGCAGGTGCCACTGGGGTCAGTGTCCGAGGCCTCCTGCCTCAACACCTTTGGCGGCAGGGTCCTCTGGCGCCCCCTGCTGGGACTCGCCTGCAGCGCACCGGGAGGCCGGCTTTCCCGCGGGTTCTGCAGAGGCCAACCGCGGGGGCTCACCTCGTAGACAGCGAAGCCAATGGTCTCCATGTCCCGGCCAAAGCGGCGCTCCCGGCGACGGTGCTTCTGCATGAGGGCAAGCACGAAACTGCAGCCTGACTCGCGACCCCCGTAGTCGTCGTCTGCATCATCGGTCTCCTCCAGCCGGATCTTGAACTGGGGATTGACCCAGAAGGTAGCTGCAGGAGGTGGGTGGTCGGCAGGAATCAGAGGAGGGACAGTGCGGAGTGGCCCCTCCCGGCGTGTCTGTTCACCCACTCATCCAACAAATAGTCCTAAGTGTGCACCGTGTGCCATGTGACAGCGCTGCAGCGGGGACACACACGGTCCCTACCCTCCTAAGCCCACGCTCTAGGAGGGGAGGTGAAGTATGAGCAAGTCAATGTAGCTGACACAAGTTACAAAAATAAGCAAGCTGGAGGTGCTCAGGCCGGGCATCTCTGAGGAGGTGGTAACTGAGAGAGATGGGAAGGAGAAGCCCTGGGAAGTCCCTGGGCAGCAGGACAGAGAACCAAGAGCCCCACACGAGGGACAGCCAGGGTCTAAGGCAGCATCGGGCTCCAGCGAGCACCGGGGATCCAGAAAGGTGGCAAAGGGGCAGGAGCAGGGTGGGTAGTAAGGAGTGTGCTTTGAATCGAAAGGCAAAGGGACCTCCCCACCCCCAACAGGCTTGCGCCAGGAGGGGCACGAATGGATTCGGGTGACTGCTGTGTGGACAATGACCTAGGAAAGAAAAAGAGAAAGCAGGGCCTGACAGGAGGCCTCAGAGCTGCCAAGGGTGACAACATTTCTGGCAGTTGGGTAATTCAGAGGCCCACAGCCCCTGGAACATCCAGGTGCTGGATGCGATACATGAAACTGCTTTTTAGACGTGAATAAGCCACATCCCCCCCACCACCACACACACACACAAGGTGACATTAACCAAAATGAGATGTGCTCAAGTGCCAGCCAGGATGTGGAGAGCAGAACCTCCGGCACGGCTGGTGGGGTGCACGGGGCGGCCACTGCACAAAACAGTCTGCCAGTTCTTCAAACGGTTAAACACAGAATGACCCTGACCTTGCACTTCCACCCCGAGGCATATCCCCAAGATAAGCAAAAACGTACATCCACACAAAAACTTGCATGTGAGTGTTCTTAGTAGCATTATGTATAAGACCCCAATGGTAGAAATAACCCAATTGTCCATCAACCGAGGAACGGGTAGGAAAACTATGGCATAACTAAACGATGGAATATTATTCGGCAACAAAAAAGGAATGGAGTCCGGATGCACACGCTAACATGGGTGAGTGTACCAACAGGCAAGTCCACGCAGACGGACAGCAGGCTGGTGGTTACGTAGGAACAAGGAGGAAGAGGGGCTCAGGATTGACAGCTATGGGGGGTATAGTTTCTTTTGGGGGTGAAAAATGTTCTAAAATTGATGTGGTGATAGATTTACAATATATGAAAATACATGGTGATTTTTGTACTTTATGAATTTTATACTTGAGGCAGGTGAATTGTATTGTATGTGAATTACATTCCAGCAAAGCCTTTTTAAAAAATGGACATGAGGGGCGCCTGGGTGGCTCAGTGGGTTAAAGCCTCTGCCTTCAGCTCAGGTCATGATCTCAGGGTCCTGGGATTGAGCCCCGCGTCGGGCTCTCTGTCCTCCTCTCTCTCTGCCTGCCTGTGATCTCTATCAAATAAATAAATAAGATCTTTAAAAAAATGTTTTAAAAAAAAGGACATGAGGTGGGGACCTGGGTGGCTCAGCAGGTTGTGCATCTGACTCCAGCTCCAGTCACGATCTCCAGGTCCTGGGATCAAGCCCCACATCAGGCTCCCCACTCAGCAGGGAGTCTGCTTGCCCTTCTCCCTCTGCCTCTCCTCCTGCTCATGCTTTGTCTCTCAAATAAATAAACTTAAAGATTTTATTTATTTATTTGACATAGAGAGAGATCACAAGCAGGCAGAGAAGCAGGCAAAGAGAGGGGGGAGAAGCAGGCTCCCTGCCGAGCAGAGCCCAATGTGGGGCTCAATCCCAGGACCCTGGGATCATGACTTGAGCCGAAGGCAGAGGCTTTAACCCACTGAGCCACCCAGGCGCCCCAACATAATCTTTAAACAAACAAACAAACAAAAAGGACATTAGGAACCTGCAAGGTAAATAACACCAAAGGACTTCTGTTGATTCCTGGAGACCCTGAGCCCTGGGTACTGGGACCGGAGATAAAATCTAATAGCATGGTGCCTGGGTGGCTCAGGCAGTTAAGCATCTGCTTTTGGCTCAGGTCATGATCCCAGAGTCCTGGGATGGAGTCCTGCATCGGGCTCCCTGCTCAGCAGGGAGTCTGGGTCTCTGCCCCTCCTCTGGCTCCTGTGCTTTCTCTCTTTCCCTCTTGCTCACTCCCTAAGTAAATAAATGAAGTCTTAAAAAAAAAATCCAATAGGAGATCCTGGTGATCTATATAAGGACCCTATAAGGAACGCCAACAGTGTTAATAGTGAAAGAAAAATAACCCCGTTGGGAATCTCCCAGAGCATTTAGACCCACAAGCCTTCAAGTGAGCTTGCGGTTTTATTTATTTATTTATTTATTTAAAGATTTTATTTATTTGACAGAGATCACAAGTAGGCAGAAAGGCAGAGAGAGAGAGAGAGAGAGAGGAGGAAGCAGGCTCCCCGCTGAGCAGAGCACCCAATCGGGGCTCGATCCCAGGACCCTGGGACCATGACAGAGTCGAAGGCAGAGGCTTTCACCCACTGAGCCACCCAGGCGCCCTGAGCTTGTGGTTTTACTTCATGCTGCCTATGAGGTCAAGGAAATCTGGAGAGAATTTGTTTTTGGAAGATTCCTGTTCTGGCAGCATCCCAGGTACCTGACACAAACACTGGAGGAACCTAACTTCACCCAAGGACTCAAAGACCTCCCACCCATGAATTTGTAGCCAAATGGGTCACAAATCTCACAATGCAGGGGCACCTGGGTGGCTCAGTTGGTTAAGCATCAGCCTTTCACTCAGGTCATGATCCCAGCGTCCTGGGATCAAGACCCACATGGGGCTCCTTGCTCAGCGGGGAGTCTGCTTCTCCCACTGCCTGCTGCTCCTCTGCTTATGCTGACAAATAAATAAAACAAATTTAAAAATCTCACAAGGAGGGATGCCTGGGTGGCTCAGCTGGTTAAACGGCTGCTTTCGGCTCAGGTCATGATCCCAGCGTCCTGGGATCAAGTCCCACATCGTCCCACACCGGGCTCCTTGCTCAGCAGGGAGCCTGCTTCTCCCTCTGCCTGCCACTCTGTCTGCCTGTGCTTGCACTCTCTCTTTCTCCCTCTCTTTCTGACAAATAAATAAATGTTTAAAATAAAAAAAATCTCACAAGGAAAGAAGGCATGAGGAGTGAAAACCAGCATCCACAGTGGACAAAAACCAACCCACCAAGACTTCAGATATTGCAATAAGCAGACACAGAATATAAAAAAGACTAGGCTTATATATTTAAAGAAATAAATGAAAAACTTGAAAATATGAGGAAGAATGAACAGATTTGAAAAAGAGACATTAGAACTTCTAGACATAAATTTTTAAACAAAATTAAGTACTTGTTAGAAGGATTAACCAATAGGGGGGCCTGGGTGGCTCAGTGGGTTAAAGCCTCTGCCTTTGGCTAAGGTCATGATCTCAGGGTCCTGGGATCGAGCCCCACATTGGGCTCTCTGCTCAGCAGGGAGCCTGCTTCCCCCCTCTCTCTCTGTCTGCCTCTCTGCCTACTTGTGATCTCTGTCTGTCAAATAAATAAATAAAATATTTTTTAAAAAAGAAGGATTAACCAACAGATTTGATGCAGGGGGGAAGAAAAGACACTAGAGAATTGAGAATTGAAGGAACTATCCAGAATGTGACCCAGGGAAATTAGATGGAAAACTGAAGAGATGTTAAGAGACATAGACAACTAAGCAAGAAGTTTCAGCTTACATTAGATTGGAATTCTAAAAGGAAAAAAATGAAGAGTGTTAAGACAGAGCTGCTATTCTAGAAGATCATGATTAAAAATTTTCTAGAATTGTTTGAACACATCAGTTTGCAGACGGAGAAAGCCCAATGACTCCAAAGAGGAATGAAGAGATATCTACACCTCAATACATCATGGTGAAATGACAGAATATCAAAGGTAAACAATCTTAAAACAGAAAAGACAAAGCATTGCAGGAGGCGTGGGAGACAGAGTTCTGACTCCCAGAGCAACAGAAGCAGAATGAAGAGTAACAACTTCCTTCAATGGGCTGAAAGTCATGCAATCCAGAATTCTGTGTCCAGAGAACTGTAGAGAGTAAATACCCTATAAAGACATTTTACAGAGATACTGAGAACGTTTACAGAAGGAGAGGGAGGAGGAGATGAAGGATATTAAGAAACACAAAGGGTGTATTTTGGGGAGATGGAAAATGGTCTCAGATGAAAGTTGTGAAAATGGTGAGAAAAAAAATGTTATGTGGATAATCTAATGAATAGGAACTGAATCAAATAATGATGATGATATTTAAGAATTAAATATTAAGATATTAAGAAAAGTGTTTAGAATTAAAATCTAAAAACAGCATATTAAACAAAGGGAGGGGTAAGCCAAGTTAAGTAGTCTAAAGTCTTTGCATTGTTCAGGAGGAGGGTAAAGATATTGATCAACTAACTTCAGAATGTATTAAGAACATATATCTTCAGGGCTGCCTGGGTGGCTCAGTCATTAAGCGTCTGCCTTCGGCTCAGGTCATGATCCCAGGGTCCTGGGATCGAGCCCCACATCGGGCTCTCTGCTCAGCGGGAAGCCTGCTTCTCCCTCTCCCACTCCCCCTGCTATGTTCCCTCTCTTGCTCTCTCTTTTTCTGCCAAATACATAAACAGAATCTTAAAAAAAAATTATTACTGAAAAAGGCAGCCATTAAATAACAACAAAACAGGTTCAATTCCCTAGCAACTTAAAACAATTCTAAGCCTTATGCACCTAATACCATAATGCAGAATATGTAGAGAAAAATAACTGACAGATATAAAGGGAGAAATCGGCAAAACCATCAGGAGGGTGTTTGATTTTATCTTCCCTCCCCCAGTAATTAACAGATTAAGTTTGAGATGGTGGACAATTATAAAGCATTCCCCCTAGCACTCAGAACTGTGTAATGGTCAAGAGAACAGGCCGCAGGGCTGCAATCCTGGGTTCAAATCCCAGCTTTGCCACTTCTTAGTGATCCACCTTCCCTAACTGCTAAACACGTAATAATAAAAGTACCTGCCTCACAGGGTCAGTGTGAAAGATAAGCAAGTTACTGCACTTAAAATATTTAGAGGAATGCTTGGCATATAATACACAACAGATAAGTGTTGGCCAGTATTTTAGAGAATGCGGGGACACTGAGGAAAACTCACCACGTGCTGGCCTATAGAACCAGCTTCTACTTATTTCAAAGCAATGATCTCATACAGATTGTGTTTTCTGAGTACAAGGAAATTAAGTGAGAAATCAACAATAAAACACTAATTAGCAGATTATAACTGGGAGGTTTGGTTATGGACTCAATCTCGTTACAGGCATATTCAGATTTTGTTTCTCTTAAGTCAATGTTGGTAGCCTGTCTCTTTCTAGGAGCTTGTCCGTTTCATCTAGGTTAGCTGATTTGTTGGCACACAATTATTCACAGTATTTCCTTATAATCCATTTATTTCTGTTGGGTTCATAGTGATGTTCTCTCTTTAATTCCTGATTTTCGTAACTGGAGTCTTCTTTTTTCTTGTAAGTTTGGCTAAAGACTTGCCAATTTTGCCGAGCTTTTCAAAGGACTGACTGTTGGTCTCACTGATTTTTCTCTATTGTTTCTCTATTCTCTATTTCATTTCTTTGGACTTTCATCTTTATTATTTCCTTTCTTATGCTTGCTTTAGGTTTAGTTTGCAATTTTACTAGATTCTTAAGGTAAAAGATCAGGTTATTGATCTCAGATCTTTTTTTTATAATATAGGAACATAGTGTTTTAATTACTATTCTACATGATTTCTCATTTACATGATCGTTTCTTTTTGATAAACTAACTCACTTTTTTTAATTTAAAGATTTTATTTATTTATTTGACAGACAGAGATCACAAGTAGGCAGAGAGGCAGACAGAGAGAGAGGAGGAAGCAGGCTCCCCGCTGAGCAGAGAGCCTGATTCGGGGCTCGATCCCAGGACCCTGGGATCATGACCTGAGCCGAAGGCAGAGGCTTTAACCCACTGGGCCACCCAGGTGCCCCAAACTAACTCATTCTATGTGACACTACCTTGACACCAAAGCCAGATAAAGACGTCACAAGAAAATCACAGGACATCACTTATAAATATCAAAGTAAAAATCCTCAACAAAATACTAGCGAATCAAAACGAAAGATATTTTAAAAGGATTAGACCCCATGAAATAGGATTTATCTCAAGAATGAGGGATAGTTCAACATAAGAAAATCAACCAATGTAATATATACTACATTAACAGAACAAAGGGAAAAACCTACATGATCATCTTAATTGATATAGAAAAGGCATTTCATGAAGTCCAACACACATTCATGGTAAAAAAAAAAATTTCAGAAAACTAAGAATAGGGGCACTTGAGTGGTTCAGTCATTAAGCGTCTGCCTTGGGCTCAGGTCATGATCCCAGGGTCCTGGTATCGAGCATCATGTCAGGCTCCTTGATCAGAAGGAAGCCTGCTTCTCCTTCTCCCGCTCCCCCTGCTTGTGTCCCTCTCTCACTGTTTCTCTATCAAATAAATAAAATCTTTTTTTTTTTAAGATTTTATTTATTTATTTGACACACATAGATCACAAGTAGGCAGAGAGGCAGAGAGAGAAGGGGAAGCAGGCTCCCCACTGAGCAGAGAGCCCAATGCGGGGCTCGATCCCAGGACCCTGAGATCATGACCCGAGCCAAAGGCAGAGGCTTAACCCACTGAGCCACCCAGGTGCCCCTCAAATAAATAAAATCTTAAAAAAAAAAGAACACACTAGGAACAAAATGGCATGTCCTCAATATGACAAAGAGTCTTTATAGAAAAACCAGTAAAATCATACTCAGAGGGACGCCTGGGTGGCTCAGTTGGTTAAGCGGCTGCCTTCGGCTCAGGTCATGATCCCAGCGTCCTGGGATCGAGTCCCACATCGGGCTCCTTGCTCGGCAGGGAGCCTGCCTCTGCCTCTGCCTGCCGCTTTGTCTGCCTGTGCTCGCTTGCTCTCTCTCTGACAAATAAATAAATAAAATCTTAAAAAAAAAAAAATCTTTAAAAAAAAAAATCATACTCAGAAACTGAAACTTTCACCCTAAGATCAGGAACAAGATGCCTGCTTATACCATTGCTATATAACCACGGTACAGGAAGTTCTAGCTAGAACAATTAGTCAAGGGGGGAAAAAGGCATTCAAATTGCAAAGGAAGAAAACTATTTCCATTTGCAAATAACATGATCCTGTATATAGAAAAACATCAAGAATCCACAAAAAAGTTACTAGAAGTAGTATCAAAGTCAGCAAAGCTGCAGATTACAAAGCTCAAGACACAAAAATCAGTTGTGTTCCCATACACCAGCAATGAACAACTGAAAAAGGAAATTAGGAAAATAATTCCTTTACAACAGTATGCAAAAGAATAAAATACCTAGATATAAATTTAACAAAGGAGCTGAAAAAACACTGAAAACGTCAAAACATTGCTGCAAGAAATTAAAGACATGAAAAAATAAAAAGATACCCCAGGTTTATGGATCAGAAAATTTAGTATTATTAAAATGTCAACACTATCAGAAGTGATCTGCAGATTCAGTGTGATCTTTACCAAAATTCCAACATCTTTCTTCACAGAGGTGGAAAAGCATTATCCTCAGACTCATATGGAATTATAAGGAGCCCAGAAGTCATAATGATTATGAAAAAAATGCAAAAGGCAGAAGATTCACACTTCCGGGTTTCAAAGCTTACTACAAAGCTACAGTAATTGCTACAGTAACTATAACATTGTGGTACAGGCTTAAGAATGGCTATAGAGGGGTGTGGGTGGCTCAGTTAAGCGTCCAACTCCTGATTTCATCTCAGATCGTGATCTCAGGGTTGTGAGATCGAGCCCTGCGTTGAGCTCTTTGCTCAGCATGGAGTCCGCTTGGGATTCTCTCTCCCTCACACATGCTCTCTGAGTGAATGGATGATTGAATGAATGAATAAATAAAATCTTAAAATAAAAAAGGGATATATAAACTAAAATAAAAGAACTGAGTCCAAAAATAAACACATACACATAGATCGCCAACTGATTTTTGCCATGGGTGCCAAGACCATTCAATGGGGAAAAAATAGTTTTTTCAACAGATCATGCTGAAACAACTGATTTCCACACGCACACGAATTCAGCTGGGCACCTATCTCACACCATATATGGTGCCACAGTGATCAGTGATCTCTTATATTACTATTGTGCTTATTTGGGGGTACCACAAATTGTACCCACTTAGACAAATGCCATGCGTGTTCTGACTATTCCACCCACCGGCTGTCCCACCTTTCTCCCTCTTCTGGGGCCTCCCTATTCCTGGAGACACAACAATATTGAAATGAGACCAGTGATATAACCCTACAGTGGCCTCTGAGTGTTCAAATGAAAGAGTCCCATGTCTCCCACTTTAAATCAAAAACTAGAAATGATTAAGCTTAATGAGGAAGGTGTGTCAAAAGCCAAAAGGGGCAGAAGGCTAGGCCTCCTGCATCAAACAGCCAAGTTGTGACTACAAAGGAAAGACTCTTGAAGGAAACAGAAAGGGCTATTCCAGGAGCACCTGGGTGGCTGAGTTGGTTAAGGGTCTGCCTTTGGCTCAGGTCATGATCCCCAGATCCTGGGATTGAGCCCCGCATCGGGCTCCCCACTCAGCGAGGAGTCCACTTCACCCTCTGCCCCTCTCCAGCTCACGCCGGTGTGCACTCTCTTTCTCTCTCAAAATAAATAAAATCTTTAAAAAAATAAAAGCACTATTCCAGTGAACACAGGATAAGAAAGTGAGATAACCTTATCACTGATAAGAAGTTTTAGTGATCTGGACAAAAGATCAAACCAGCCTCAACATTCCCTAAGCAAAGACCTAATCCAGAGCAAGGCCCTAATTCTCTCCAATTCCATGAAGGCTGAGTGAGGTGAGGAAGCTGCAGAAGGAAAGTCTGAAGGCACCAGACATGGGTTCATACATTTGAGAAAAGAAGCCAACTCCCTAACATGAAGGTGCCAGGAGACACAACAAGTAGGAACCGCAGCAGCTGCTCCTGCTTCTAGTTCCCAGAAGATAAAGCTGAGAGCATGAATGCAGGCAGCTACACTAACCAACAGATTTTCAGTGTAGACAAAGCAGCCTTCTATTGGAAGATGCCATCTATGACTTTCACAGCTGGAGAGAAGTCAATGCCTGGTCTCAAGACTTCAAAGGATACTCGGACTCTCTCATTAGGGGCTAACACAGTTGGTAACTTTAAGTTGAAGGCGGTGCTCATTTACTATTCCAAAAATCCTAGGGCTCTTTAGAATTATGCCAAACCTACTCTGTCTGTGCCCTCTAAATTATTAAATCTTTTTTTTTACATGATCTCTACACCCAACCCAGGGCTCAAACTCATGACCCGGAGATCAAGAGTTGCATGCTCCTCCTACTTAACCAGCCAGGTGCCCCGAGCTGTGCTCTTTAAATAGAATAACAAAGCCTGTGCACAGCACATCTGTTCACAACATGATTTACGAACATTTTAAGACCACTGTTGAGATCTCCTGCTCAGAAGATTCCTTTTGAAATATGACTGCTCTTTGACAATCCACCTGGTCACCCAAGAACTCTAATGGGGACATACAATGAGATTAATACTGTTTTCATGCCTAACATAGTACCCATTCTGCAGTTGCCAGATCAAGGAGTAATTTCAAGTCTTTCTGCTTAAGTCTTTTAAGTCTAACTACTTAAGAAATACATTATGTGGGCGCCTGGGTGGCTCAGTTGGTTAAGTAGCTGCCTTCAGCTTAGGTCATGATCCTGGAGTCCCAGGATCGAGTCCCGCATCGGGCTCCCAGCTCCATGGGGAGTCTGCTTCTCCCTCTGACCTTCTCCCCTCTCATGCTCTCTCTCACTCTCTCTCTCTCTGAAATAAATAAATAAAATCTTAAAAAAAAAATGTATAAAAAAAAAAAAAGAAATACATTTTGTCAGGAAGATAGTGATTCCTCTGATGGATCTTGGCAAAGTTAATTGAAAACCCTCTAGAGGGGTGCCTGGGTGGCTCAGTCGGTTAAGCATCTGCCTTCAGTTCAGGTCATGATCCCAGGGTCCTGGAATCAAGTCCCACATTGCGCTCCCTGCTCAGCGGGGAGCCTGCTTCTCCCTCTCCTCCCAGCTTGTGCTCTAACTATCTCTGTCACGCTCTCTCTCTCAAATAAATAAAATCTTTTTTAAAAATTATAGTTTAAAAAGTTTGCTGGAAGGGCAACTGGGTGGCTCATTTGGTTAAGTGTCTGACTCTTGATATCAGCTCAGGTCGTGATCTCAGGGTCATGAGATTGAGCCCTATGGGCATGAAGCTTGCTTAAGATTCTGTTCCTGTGCCCCCCCCACCCAGCTACTCTCTTGCCCCATGCGCTATCTCAAAAAAAAAAAAAAAAAAAAAAGAGTTTGCTGGATACAAAATAAATTAAAAAGGTCAAGTGCATGTTACTATATTATTTGGGAAACAGAATTTTTTTTTTGGAAACAGAACTTTAAGAGACACCATTTATAATAGCAACAAGATGATACAGTATCTAGTAATTAATCTCAAAGGTATGTAAGTCTTCTAGATGAAAATTATAAAATTTCATTGAAAGACACTAAGAAGACCAAAACAGAAATACGCCACATTCTTAGATAAGAAGACTCAAAGCTGTAAAGATGTCAGTTCTCCCCAGATCAATCGATAGTTTCAGCGCAATTCCACATAAGGTCTCAGAATGATTCTTTGTAAGGCTTAGTAGCTGATTCTAAAATTCATACAGGAAAACAGGGGACAAGAATAGCTAAGAGACTCTTGAAGGCATTCGCCCTGCCCCCAGAGGACTTCTTGCAGATCTCTAACAATGAAATCAACGTGCTGTCAGCAGAAAGGGAAGGCCAAGGGATGGAATGGTGAGTCCAGAAAGAGACCCATACAGAGGGGCGCCTGGGTGGCTCAGTGGGTTAAAGCCTCTGCCTTCGGCTCAGGTCATGATCTCAGGGTCCTGGGATCGAGTCCCACATCAGGCTCTCTGCTCAGCAGGGAGCCTGCTTCCCTTCCTCTCTCTCTGCCTGCCTCTCTGCCTACTTGTGATCTCTGACTGTCAAATAAATAAATAAAATCTTAAAAAAAAAAAAAGACACCCATACAGATATGGGAACTAACGGACGGAGTGTCACCGCAGGGAGAAAAGGACAGAGTTTTCTTAATAAATGATGCAGGGCACAGCTGTTACCTATTTGAGGAAAAACTGGAACTGGATCCCCACAAGGAGGAAAAAATGCTTCAACACAGGGCTGTGAGCCATGCTGGGAACACGGAGGACACGGGACATAAGAACAGAGCCGGGGTGGGGGGGTCTGGGTAAGCCAATGATATGGGTGGCCTTCCAAAGAGGTCACACAGTAAGGATGGAAGCTAGACCACGGCGGGTTCAAAAACTGAACTGGAAGCTGGAAAGGAAACGGGGAGTGTGGCAAACGGGAACATTTTGCTTCGAAGGGGAGCAGAGCAATGGGTGGGGAAGTGCGGTCCCGAGAGAGGTGCTCTAAGACAGGGGATTCTCCATAACGGAGAACAGGTGCCGGAGGTGACGGATGAAAGCCAAAGGCTTTCAGACACGTGGGAGAATGGGAGCCAGAGCAGGAGCAGGTGTGGCCCTGCTCCCATGTGCCCATGAGCATGGGCAGATCTGTCACTGTCACAGTCAAGAGAGCGGTAATGCCGGGCACAGGCCAAGACAGGCGGGGCGAACACCAGAGGCGCCCTGCGTGAAGAGAGGTACCCCTCAGGTGCAAGGCCAGGTCCGCAGATGGGAGTAACCTCGGAGGCAGGTCAGGGGGAGTGGGAACTTTCCTAACTGGCAAGGGAATTGGCGGGGACCATGCAAGGTGGTCCTCTGAGGGCCACGGCTGTGAATTTACAGGGAAAATGCTGCCCCAGTTGCGTGATTTCTTTCCTCCAGCCCCTCTTGGTGGTCCTGGGGCTTATGGAGAGGGTTCAGCTGGGATTCTGCAGGGCCTGGGGCAGGGGAGCAGAAGGAGCCAGGAGCCTGAGTGTCTGCGGGGACAAGATGACAATGGTGACTCTAACTGGTGAGAAGAAAAGACACAATGACCGGGGAAGGACAGAGCAACAGTGGGCTTCACGGACCAGACGGTTAGACGAGGCTGAGGGCTGCGGGAGGAGGGGACCCCAAAGGTCACGGTAGAGGTCAGGCTGAGAGGTGTGGCCAGGCTCCAGTGGGCCTTTAGGGGGCTGCCTAAACTAAGGCGGAAGAAAGGGTCGCTGCAGGTGAGGATGGGGAGGAATGGAAAGCCCAGGCTGTGGCCCATGTCACCCGCATGGACTCAGAAGCCCAGGGAACAGTGCCAGAGGCCCAGGCAGGAAGACAGCAAGCCAGGAGGGAAGGTTCCAGAATGAGGAGTAAAGGATACTCCTCAAAGCAAATCCCAGAGGTGAGCACAACCATGCCATCTCACAAATGAGAAAAACCGAGGCTTGGGAGGAGAGGCACGTGGGGGCAAGAAGAGCGAGCTAGGAGGCAGCTGGGCCCAGATGCCACCCCTGGGTGCCCCATGGGCCGCAAGGTCAGGTCACCTGGGTAGTTCCGGCAGCCGCCCGCGGTGCTCCCCCGCCGCCAGGTGCCCTCGTACAGCGTGGTGTTCCACTTGCGGATGGACCGGCTCTTGAGCGCATCGGGCGTCAGGTTGCAGATCTCCAGGCGCGTGAACTCACGCATGAAGTCCCGGAAGGACATCCTGGGGTCCCGGAACAGAGCTGAGCCCCGGTCCCCAGCCAGGGCACAGAGGGAGGGGGCAGGTGCGGGGTTCATGGGGCTCGGGAGCTGGAGCGCAAGCCCCAGGGGGGCCGGACGGGGGTGGGGGCCGCTCACCAGAACTCTCCATCCTCCATCTTCACCCGGAGCTGCTCCCGGTCGTAAGGGTCCACGCTGTTCCACTCCGAGGAGCTGGGGGGAGAGGGCGCTGCCAGGCGCTGGCAGGACCGACCGGCAGCCTCCGTCCCTGGGGCCCATCCTCCCTGAGCCCGGGTCAGAAGGCCTCCGCGGGGTCCAGCCCAATGTCCCAATTCCAGGGGTTGTCACAGGAGGGCCAGCTCCAAGGATGCTCAGCCTGAACTGTGTCGGGACAGTCCCCCAGAACCAGTAACACAGAGATGGGCCCCCAAGAGCACAGACCCATCACAGATGCCGGCAGCCCCGACCAGCCTCCCCCAGCCTTCCCTGCCAGGGTCCACTGCCCCTCACCCGTCACTCCAGGCTCCCGTCCACTCCACCTCGCCCCAGGGGTTCCGCATCCGGATCAGGCTCACCATCTGGCCCTGGTAGTTCACCTGTCCCCAGAGCTCTGTCAGCGCCCGCTTCTGGCAAACGTCCCTTCCTGCCCCTTCACCCTCAGGAGCCCTGCTCAGCGCCCAGCACCGCAGCAGGGGAAATACAGCCTTTTCTCTAGGAATTTACCATGGAGGGAGGCAGCTATGCACACAAGCCACCGAAAATCAGGGCAGAGTAAGATAAACATCTCAGGACCAGGGGCCACAAGACACAAATAAGATGCCTTGGGAGGTCTAAGAACCAGCACCCCCTCCGCCCCGCCATGGCCCTGGTCACAGGCCAAATCGGCAAAGGCAAGCAGAGGCGGGCACCACCCTCCAGGGAAGGCCCCCACGTGGGCTGCTACCTGCTTGGCCCCCGTCACAGAGTAGGCGTGGCCCTTCACCAGCTTCTTGAAGGTGATGGCCTCCATGTCCAGAACGCTAGAGATCTGCACAGCAACACAAGTGTCGTGGTCAGGGGCCAGGTTCCAAGGACCATAGGCACCCCCATCCCCAGCCAGGAGGTGAGCCCCAAGCATCACAGGTCCCAGACATCCCCCATGCACATAGGACAGCCACTGAGAGTGGCAGGCAGGGACCCTGACTCTGCCTAATGCCCCCACGTATGCTGCATCCCTGGAAGGGGAGGGTCACTCCTCCAATGCCACCACTGGTGGGGAGGCCTGGGCAGCCCACTGACACTGCTGTGGCCAGAATATTTGCTTTGGCAAATACGCAGGTGCACACACATACAGCGTGTGCTCTCCCAGAGCCCCAAGGCCCTCGCGTGGAGGGATGCGGTGAGGTGGAGAAGGGGTGAGGACAGGCTTGAGTCAGCGAGGACTGGGGAAGAAGGGGGAGGGTGGGGGTAGGGCTAGAGCTGAGGACGCAGTGATATAGGGGGAGAAGGGGGAGGGCAGGGATGGGGTTAGAGCTGAGGACGCAGTGATGTAGGGGGAGGAGCCTGAGATCAAGGGTAAGTGGTGCAGACAGAAGAGCAGCAGAGGGGGTGAACAGCACTGGCCGACAGCACCGGGCAGCAGAAGGACAGGAAAACAAGCTATCTGTCTGAGGTCTGGGGGACAAGAATGACACCAGCCACGAAGGAGGCAGACAGGACTGAGGTATCGGATGAAGCCGGGTGAGACTCCAGCGATGGGGTAAGGTGATGGGTCTGGAGCCAAGTCTGGGGCCAGGACAAGGCCCCAGGCTGGGCTGGAAAAGGGAACCGCTGGAAGAGGAGACAGGTCATAGGTGGGGGTGGGGGGGAACACAGGGGTCAAGGCTGGGTATACTCACGTCAATGGAGCAGCCCAGGAGGGACCCCCGCTCCAGGGCCTTGAGGATGATTTGGTAGAGGTCGCTGGGTGCCTTGCGCAGCTCATACCACTCGGTGACCCCGCCTGTGAAGTCCTCGAAGCCTTCTGAAGTGCTGCCCCCAGAGAGGGCCTCGTAGCTGCCATTCACCCTGCAGGCAGCCCCAGCTCAGCGCTCCAGCAGCAAGCAAGGCCCCAGACCCCAGGGTCCCCTGCCATGGCCCGTGGCCCCTACTCACTTGGCATAGGCCTTCTCGAGCAGGGCACTCCAGAACTCGTTGCCTTGGGCAGAGTGAACAAACAGCAGCTTCCCGTCCTTCATGGGCAGCAGGTCATCCACAACAACATCCACCCATTCCCCAAACTGCCACAGCTAGAGGGGACGAGAGCGCAGTGAGCACCTGAGCCCTACCATTTGCTAGAGGCAGGACCGCGCACCCCAGATCCAGGAAGGAGCCTGAACGAGGTGGCCTCTCCGAGCCTCAGTTTCCCTGGCCAGAAAAGGGAACAGCGGGGCCTTCTTCAAGGGAAAACCAACCATGCTCACAGGGCTAAAAAGTTTTTAGGGCAGCATTACTGATACTCTGGAAACAGACCAAGGTGCTTTCTCAGGTATGGAGAGGCTGGAAGGTCCTGGGGGCTTGGCTCTGGTGGACCTAGTCCCCTCCCCTCTGCATTCTAGGTCTTTCTAGGTACGGATGTGTGTCTGGAGGCGGTGCGCGACAGGATACACATGTAAATGAAGTGTGAATCAAAAAATGTGGCCATCCAGACCACAAGATGGATGCGGTTCCCGCATTCATGGGCTTGCTTCAGAGATGGCGGAAGAGACAGGCTTCCCAGGGCCAGAGACATCAAGAGCCTGGGGCCAGAAGCTACGGAGTGCCAGGGAGGTGGGAAGGGCACTCAGAAACAGCAGGGCAAGGGGAGGAGGCGGGCCCAAGTAGTTAGGAGTTTGGGGCGGGCGTATGGAACAGGCCAATCAAGAGGCCAGGGAGGACCGGATTGGAGGAGGGAGGGAAGGGGGAGGGTCAACGAAGCCACGCCCCTGCTAGCGGGACCCTGCAGGTGCAACCCTAGGCACCTGTGGTCTGCTCCGCTCAGGCCCCGGGCAGGATGGAATAGGGAAAAGGACCCCCTGAACAGGCCAGAGAGGAGAGGGCCCCGGAATCCTCAGGGCAGGGCTGGGGCCACTAGGGCCAGAGGGTCACATCCAGGGTTGATGGGGATTTCTCTCTCCCAGCATCAGCTCACTGAGAATTCCTTAGTGTGACTTGAGAAATGGGCTCTGTGGGCAAAAAGGGAATGGGGGGGGGGGCGCCTGGGTGGCTCAGTGGGTTAAGCCTCTGCCTTCAGCTCAGGTCATGATCTCAGGGTCCTGGGATCGAGCCCCACATCGGGCTCTCTGCTCAGGAGTAGCCTGCTTCCCCCTCTCCTTCTGCCTGCCTCTCTGCCTACTTGTGATCTCTCTGTCAAATAAATAAATAAATAAATTTTTTAAAATGGGGGGGATAGCAGGTTTAAACAGATTTAATCCCTTCTTTCTTCTCTGAAAGGCTCTGTCAGAGGCTAGAGGCTGCCAAAGTGCGGGGGGGGGGGGGGGGGCACTCGCACAACCAGTGGGGATGGCCACCTGTGCTGGTCTGTTTTCCCCCAGGGGAACACTTCAGATGGGACACTGAGATCCTGTGGAGGAAAAGCATTTGTCCCACAGGAAATACTACAGAGATCTTTCCTTTCCTCCGAGCACTTTCCCCCTGATACCCACAACCACACGGGAAAGCCGCCAGCCGAAATACCTGCCTTGCCCAGCCGTTTCACACATGACAGATCTGAGATGGCATCAAGAGGTCAAATTCTTTCTAGAGGGAGGACCGATCCCCGCAGGGTGTGAACTTAAGCTGCCCTAACTTCAGAGTGCTGTGAGTCACCGGTCCTCACCTCCTGTAAGGCCTGCTATCCCCTTTCTCCCCATGCCCTGGTCCTAGGTGGATCCGGGGCTCCTCACCTGGAAATGGAAGATGCCAGCATAGCCATTCTGGAAGCTTTGGCCGTGTGGAACCACTCGATGCAGAAGCGTGTCATTGAGGGTGAGGGAGGCAATGGCAGCCAGGAGCCAACAGTCCCCTGGGATGGGAGGGACCCAATCAGGACTGCTCTGCCCATCTGCACCCCAGGAAGCACGGGTGCCCATGCCCGGGAGAACCTGGGATTCCCTGGGCACCGTGTCCCTCAACAAAGAGACCTGACCTACGAATCTAGGCAAACCAGCCCAGTGCTGATCACCAGAGCCTGCCTGAGCTTGCAGGAGGGAGGGAGGGGTTAGGGCAGAGCCGGAAGGAACAAGCAGGGGGAACTACTCTGGAAAAAACACCCAGAACCCTCCCCCCCCAAGGGCCTACCCAGTGCTCCCTGGCAGATGTCTGTGCGGGTGGCTCCATCCACAATGAACTGGGGATTTGAGAGCAGCTCCTGCAAGAGACCCGAGTCCTGTCTCTAGGCCTGCCCCGCCAGAAACTGGAACCCAGCTGCCCCACAGCCCACTCCCCACCAGGGACCTGGAGTCCTATTCCCACTCCCAACCCAGGACAGGGGTAAACTGAGTCCCACCCGGGGAGGGGGTCCCTCTCACCGTGGGACGCTTCCACTTGATGCCATAGGTTTTGGAGGAGTTGGGGCCCAGGTCCTTGTAGCCTAGGCTCTGGGGCACTGGGGGGAAAGCCTCGTCGCGAAAGAGGGCCCCACTCTGCAGACAATGAGCCCGCAGCTGCTCATAGTCTTGGCCCATGTACTTGATGGCATTTTCATGGCGGCCAAGGCCCAGATCCTTGGCCCGCTGCTTCTGCACTTGAGCAGACACCCCAGTGCAGTACACGGGGATGATGAGCTCCTCAGCCATCCTGCAGGACAGACCAGCCTGTTCAGAACCCAGGCCTTCCCAGAGCTAGAACTGGGGCTCCCGCCTGCCCCTGACTACCCCTGCTTTCCAAACCTGGGGTTTCCCCACCTCACTGCTCCCCTCACAGAATCCAGGACTCTCTGCCACCTCCTATGCCCCCAGAAACCAGGAGGGAGGCTGTTCCGCCCCTCAGTGCGCTGGCCATCCCCTCCCCAACCCTACATAATGCCACCTCCCCTTCCCGGACTTCCATTGTCGCGGGCCTGCAGTGCTAGGCTCAGCCGGCCAGGCAGGTGGGGCAAGGCAGAGCCGGGAGAAAACACAGGAACCCCTTCCCCAAACAGCCAAGCTCCTAGGCACCGGCCCCTTTACCCGACTGGGAGGCTGAGAACTCCAGGCAGCCAGGGTCCCCCTCCCCAGCGCCACGAGACGGGCTGGGTGATCCAGGGCTGCCGGGCCTCCGTCCCGACCCCTCCGGCCTTCCCCCAGCCCAGCCCCTGGAGACAGTGGTGAGCGCAGGCTGGGCGGATTGCCGGGGCTGAGCGGCTTCCCGGGCCGCCGCCCCTGTCCCGGGCACTCAGAAGACCCGGCGCAGGCGGCAGCCCCTCAGCCCGAGAGCAGTGGCCAGAGGTCGGGAAATCCTGGCCCGGCCACCCAGCTCCTTACCTGGGGGAGCAGTGTTTGGGGGACCGCTGCAGTCCCCGCGGCTGCCTTCCCGGGTGGCGGCTCAGGGCAGGGCCCAACCAGGAAGAGCGCTCCTCCCCGCCCTCCTCCCGCGGCCCCTCCGCCCTCCTCTCCCCCTCCCTCCTCCTGCTCCTCCGCGGGCTCCTACCCGGCCTCCCCGCGGCTCTCCCTTATCTCGGCGTCCCCTTCTCCGACTCTCTCTCTCCCGCTGGCTCCCCGCTCCTCCCACCAAGGCCAACTCCGCGCGAGGACAGATTAGCCAAAGGCACCGTGGTGCCCGGGGAGGGCCGCTGCGGCCCAGACGGAAGGGCACCGCGGGGGCGGGGGAGGGGAGCGCGGGGCAGGGCCGGGCCGGGGGTATTTTTAACCCGGGGCAGCGGCTCGAGTTGCAGGGCCGGGCCGCCCCACCCCACGCGGCGCCCCCGGAGGGCATTCCCCGGGGCTCAGCTCGCCTCGCCTCCCGCCGCCCCCCGCCCGCCCCGCCGCGCCCCCAGCGCGGGGCCGAGATTGCCTCTGGCAGCGGCGACCGCTCGGAGGAGGGGCCGGGCTGGCGGCGGGCGCACCCCTGCCGGACGCCGGCCACACGGCAGCCGGGGCCCCGCCGCAGCCGCGCCGCCACCCGCTCCCCGCTCCCGCGGCTCCAGCTCGGGGCGCCTCCACCCGGCCGGAGCCGCTCCGCGCGCCCCCCGGCCCCGGCTCGCGGCGCGACCTTGGGCGAGTCCCGGCCCCTCCCGGCCTCGGTTTCCCGGGTGTGTGCGGCGAGAATGGGACGGAGCCCGGCAATGGCGGGAACCCATCTTTCTCCTGCGCTCGGGGGTTTCTTGAACCCGGAACCGGCGAGAGGTGGGCGTCTCTGCCCGCGCCCCCGAGTCCTCGGCCCACCCACCTGGGAGCGGCCTTGTGCCGCCTTCCCCGGGAGGGGGCGGCAGAGGCTGCAGGCAGGTCGGCGCGCCCAAGCTAGACGGACAGATCCTGCCTCCCGCCTCCCGAGCCCTGCTGGGAGAGCCCAGAGCCCGAGGGTGGAGGGCTGCGCTTTCCCCCAGCTCAGGGCTTTTCACTGACCTCGGGGGCCGGGCCCAGCTCTCCTAGCGTGTACACACGAGCATTTTGTTGGGGGAAACTGCGTACCTTTCCTAGGATTTTAGGACACGCGACCCCAAAAAGGGTGAGAGCCCCTGATTTAACCCGACCTCATTCACAGCCTCACTTCACAGATGAGGAAAACTGAGGCAGAAGGATGCGACTTGTCGAGCCCCCTCACCTGGGGCCGGAACCAGTGCTCTTCGCGCTTCTCCATTCAGCATTCGCGTGTTCAATCTCGGCTAAACCTTCCTGCCAAAGCCCCTGCACAGCAGAGACCCATGAATAAGACACACCAACCCCCGCTGGGGGAGTGGGCTCTCCTGGTCCCCTGGTTTTGGTGGTTGGGAAGTTGAATCCTGATGGACAAGTAGAAGTTAACTAGGTAATGAATTGCTGGAGAGGGTATCCCGGGGGAACACAGCTTGTGCAAAGGGCCAGAGGCTGGGAGAAGACATGGCAATGAGGGGAACAGCAGGTGTTCCTTGTAACTAGTGGACGGGGAATAAGGGGGCCTGGAAGAAGAAAGAAGCTCTGAAGAGGTACGTGGGTCGACCTGTGTATCCCACAGTCCCCAGAATCACCTTCACAAACCTATCACTCCTACTGTCTTTGATTGTTCACGAAATAGGCACCGACCACCTCCTGTTTGTGCAGAAACTGGGCTCTCCTGAGCCTAAGATGGTGAAGACCCATGGCCACACCCCCTCCGAAGGAGGGGCTCACTGATGTAATTATGGTCCCCATAATTAGGAAGAATTGATGCCAAGCCCTATCTAGTCCAGCAGATCAGCAGTTACCTGGGGATGGGTTGGGGGCACCGGCAAGTGGGAAAGGGTGGGAAGGAAGGATTTACCAAGGAGCTGGAGGAAACTTTTGGTGGATGGACCATATTCATTACCTCCATTATGGTAATGGTATTAGGGGTGTATGCCCGTCAAAACAAAATGTGTATTTTTTTAAAGATTTTATTTATTTATTTGACAGACAGAGATCACAAGTAGGCAGAGAGGCAGGCAGAGAGAGAGAGGTAGGGAAGCAGGCTCCCTGCTGAGCAGAGTCCGATGTGGGGCTCGATCCCAGGACCCTGGGATCATGACCTGAGCTGAAGGCAGAGATTTAACCCACTGAGCCACCCAGGCGCCCCCAAAATGTATATTTTAAATGTGTGTGGTTTATTGTGTACTAACCAAACCTCAATAAACCTGTTAAAAACACCAACAAGATTTGGAGTGCCTGGATGGCTCGGTTGGTAGAGCATGTGACTCGAGCTCAGGTTGTAAGTTCAAGCCCTACATGGGGTATAGAGACTACTTTAAAAAAAAAAAGTCTTTTTAAAAAAATCAGTCTTAAAAACAACACAAATAGGACTTAGGTTTGGACATGGCTCTTGGAACACAGCAGGGAATCAAAGACAACTCTAAACCCTTGACCTGGCTTGACCACCTGAGTGAATTAAAGGGGGGGTGGCTCATCAAGCTGGGGAAGACAGTGCAAGACTTTGGGTAACACCTCCTCCAAGCAGAGAAGCCCAAGGAGGGAACAGCTCTCAGAATAAAGGTACAAATTTGGAAGTCATTAGCCACTATTGCCACCTGAAAGAAGAGGTCAGGGGACAGACACTCTATTCTGGATACCAAGATACTTCATAAAGATGTCAGTTCTCCTTAAAGCAATCTATATAAATATCACAATTTATAATCTAACTGACCCAGGGTGGCTAGAAAAGTTGACTTAAGGTCCATATGGAAAGTTAAAAGAATAGCCAGGGACGCCTGGGTGGCTCAGTGGGTTAAAGCCTCTGCCTTTGGCTCAGGTCATGATCCCAGAGTCCTGGGATCGAGCCCTGCATCGGGCTCTCTGCTCAGTGGGGAGCCTGCTCCCCCCGCTCTGCCTGCCTCTCCCCCAACTTGAAATCTCTGTCAAATAAATAATAAAATATTTTTTTAAAAATGTAGCCAAGAGCTAAGTAAAAAGATTCTTTAGTCATCTCAGTGTGGAAAAGGTCTTTTTAACTATGACACAAAATCCAGAAGCCACAAAAAAACAAAACAAAAAAACCCAACCCTTATTTTACTACATTAAAAAACCTGCCTAGGGGCGCCTGGGTGGCTCAGTGAGTTAAGCCTCTGCCTTCGGCTCAGGTCATGATCCCAGGGTCCTGGGATCGAGCCCCGCATCGGGCTCTCTGCTCATCGGGGAGCCTGCTTCCCTCTCTCTCTCTGCCTGCCTCTCTGCCTACTTGTGATCTCTGTCTGTCAAATAAATAAAATCTTAAAAAAAAAAAAAAAAACCTGCCCAGCAAAGTCAGCAAGAAACCGAATGCTTACAACTGACATCCTAAAGGGCTATTTTTCCCACAAACCCTTGTATGTCAATCAGAAACAAAAAATGGGAGAAACAAAGAATAGGATTGTTCACAGAGAAGTCAAACAGCTCTTAATTGTATGAACTTGAACTCACTCAAAAGAACTGCAAATTAGAACTTCACCAAGAGACCATTTTTCACTTAGCAGTTTGGCAAAGATAAAAATTCTGGTATGTCGGGGCGCCTGGGTGGATCAGGCAGTTAAGCGGCTGCCTTCGGCTCAGGGCATGAGCTCAGGGTCCTGGGATCGAGCCCCACATTGGGCTCTCTGCTCAGTGGAGAGCCTGCTTCTCCCTCTCCCTCTGCCTTTTGCTCTGCCTACTTGTACTCTATCTCTGTGTCAAATAAATAAAACCCTAAAAAAAAAAATCTGGTATGTCACTGATTGATGAATGTTCTGGAAAACAGCCCTTATATGTACTGCTGGAGGTGGGGCTCAGTATGTGCATGGCCTCTGTAAAGGGACATTTGGCAAAAATTGTAAAAATGACTATTTTGACATGGCCTTGGGGCAATTTTAGGAATTCCTACTACAGATATCTTTTCATATTTGAATAATGATGTCCTTACAAAGTCTTGGTGACTCTCTGTAGCACTACTTGGAACAGCAGAACTCTGGAAGCAATGTAAATGTCGATGGATAAGGAACAAACTACATTTTGGTATGGCCGTGGAGATGAATACTATACAGCTGTCAAAAGGAATGTATTGCTAAGGAACCATCTTCAAACCTGGGGTGCCCACAACCCTCTTCTCAGGTTTGATCATTTGATAGAAGACTCACAGAACTCAGGAAAGTACTTTAGTTAGGAGTTTTATTTTAAAAGACACAACTCTGAAGCAGCCAAATAAAAGTTGTGCCTAGGACAAGGGATGGCAGGGAAGGACACAGAACTTCTGTGCCCTCTCTAGGCAGCCCAGCCTCCCAGCACCTCTGTGTCCACCAATCCAGAACTGCTCCAATTTCCCGACCCCCTCTCCTCCCTGCAGGAGGTGGGGAAGCTGAAAATTCCTGCTCCTGATTGGTTTTTCTGGGGCAAGTAGGGGTCCCACATGGAGTCACTTCATTAGCATGAACTCAGGTGTGGTTCAGAGGGGCTCATGGTGAGTAACAAAATTCACTCCTGTGACTCAGAACATTGTAAGGATTTTAGTAACTCCAGGCCAGGAACTGGGGACAAAGACCAAATCCATACTTTTTTTTTTTTTTTTTATCATACCACATTTGGTTAGGTCTGCTTATACTCTTTCTCTGGAAGGGGAACCGGGGATAGGAGGTAACTCTTAGTTCAAAATTTAAAACGTACACATGAATATATTACCTCTCTGAAAAACAAATGAAAAGGACTTTGTAGCCCTTGTCTTGGCTTTTAATGCCCGCAATCTCCCAGCTTTCTCATTTCCATGCTTCCTGGGAGCCACTCAGTCTGCAGGGAAATGGTGTGCAGATCCCCTTGTCTGACCCTGGTGGATTTTACCAGCTTCAGAGCAGCCGCTCCCCAAACACACCCTCCCCTCCAGACTTTCCCCAGGCAGCCATTCGCTCTGCTGGTGACACCCAGGGCTTGCATCTGAGCTCCATTCTTGAGACACTTCTAAACACTTCTAGGATTACTGTACTCAAACCTCACAACAGGGGCACCTGGGTGGCCCAGTCAGCTAAACGTCTGCCTTCAGCTCAGGTCAGAATCCCAGGATGCTGGGATGGAACCCCACATGGGGTTCCTCGATCGGTGGGAAGCCTGCTTCTCCCTCTCCCTCTGCCTACCACTCTGCCTACTTGTGCTCTCTCTCTGACAAATAAAATCTTAAAAAAAAAATACCTCTTGTCATTCAACCTCACAGACACCATGCACAGGTGATGTTATAGAAGGGAAAGTGAGGCTCAGGATGACTGGTCATCACTGGAAAAGGGAATTGTTATCAGAGCCTGTACTCATGAGTCTCCATCACTGGCGCTTAAAGTTGGCAGACCCCCTTCTCCTCCCATTCCCTCCCCACCCCTGCCCTGGGTCAAGGAGCCAGGCCAGGGCCTAAGCACAGTCGGTGTCCTATGGACACGAGTTTATTAGAGGGGCCAGGGCCAGAGTGGGTACATCTGGGAGGAGGTGACAGAGGGCCTGGGCGGCTCGGCCAGCCTGATGTCAATAGGACAGAAGGCTGGGGTGGGGGGCCCACAGCTAGTGGGCCTTGGGTCAGCGGGCAACCAAGTGGGCTACTCTTCACCCTGCAAGTGTCAGTGCCCAGGGCACGGTGGAGGCTTCGGGAGGACTGGGGAGAAAGGATGGAGAGGCTCAGAGAGGAAACTTACCACATGCGCACAGCTAGGAGGTGGCAGGGCTGGGACAGGGGCCCAAGCTTGCTGGACCCCAGGTCCTGTGCCCTTCCTTCCCATTCTCTCAGGCCCAACCCCTGCCTCCTAGGCTCCCAAGCCCAGCCCCAGCTGCTGTCCCCGACTCACTGTGGAGAGTGTAGGTGCCTGGCTCCAGCTGTAGTTGGGGGGGCGGGATGAGGAGGAAGCCCCCTGCCAAGGGGTCTTCAGCCACTGAGAGACAAGCTTGGAGGGGAGGGCAATGCCACTCAGGGTTTGGGGAAGGGCACTTGGATAAGACAGGCACGGGGTGGGGCTGGTGGCAGCACTGGCTGTGGGAAGGAAGTTGGCCATGGAGGGAACAGGGAGGTGGCGAGGGGCTGGGGGGCCCAGGGAGGAGGACCTGGGCCTTTGGACCCCTCTGAGCCCCACCGTGCTGGGGTTGCCGCTCTCGAGTCCAGGCCCAGTGGGAAGGCTCCTTGGCCATGACCTGGCGTGAGTAGAGTACGTAGTAAATGGGAGGTGGGAGGTCCAGCCTTGTGCCCCCCACCCCAGAATGATGGTGGGGCCTCACCTCTTCACAGCACTCGCGGCTCACCATGGCCCTGAAGCCCATCCGGGCCCACAGCTTATCCCTCTGATGCAGGAAATCCGCTACCCGGAGATGCCAGTCTTTTCCCAGGGCCCACAGAAAAATCACACACTTGGGGTCCTCCACATCCTCCTCCATGTCATTGGCAAGAAATCTGGCAGGCAGTGAGCAGAAGCCACAAGCATGTGGGCCCCCCCACCTGCATCCCACAACCCCCAGCTAGTGTGCCCACCGCCTGCCCTGGCCACTTACAGAGCCAGGAACAGGTTGCTGTGGGTGTACTCTCTGAGCTTCAGGTTGGCGCGCCGGAAGTAGACCAGCACCATGGCCAGAAGATACTGCAGACCCAGAAAGGGGGAGAGGTTACAGTGAGGCACAGGGAAGTGCGGGGGTGGGATGGGGTGCTCTACTCCCACGGTGTCACCTCACCTTATCTGAAATCTGGAAACAGGGATCTTTGGAAAGGAATTCCTGGAGGAAGCTGTGCTCTGCGGTAGAGAAGAGAGACGGGGTTACCATCGGCCCCCACAAGACAAGAGCGGCTTCAGGGTTCCAAAGCCCAAGCCTGGGCTGAACCCACATTCTGCCAGGACCCCTCCCTTCCCCTTGCCACATTGGGGTCACCTGCAAAGGGAAGGGACAGAGATTTCGGGAGCGAGCATGGGCAAGTGAGATCCCACCTCTCACCCTGATGTCAGTGCCAGGCCCCACAGCCCCTTCCATGGGGGGTGGGGTAGGGGGTGGGGGGGAGGCAAGTGAACTCACCCAGCAGGTTGAGAAAGGCCTGGAGCTCCTGGTGTGGGCGCTGATGGACAGACTCACTCCCCCCACCTGGACGGCTCCAGCCCCCCAGCTTCACCTGGGTGGCAACCTCAGGCAAAGTGGCCAAGTCTTGAGTGTCGCTCATCTCACAGCGGGTGGGAGCGGGTGGGCAGGGCAGGACGGCCTGTAGAGAAAGCAGCCTCCGGATTTAGCACCTACCCTCCTGGCCCCCCACAAATCCAGGGGGTTGATGAGGCTAGCCTGACAGAGGACCTCCAGGAGCTGGGGAGATGGGCGTGGAGACTGGGGGGGCGGTGCCGGCAGCAGACAGAAACTGGCCTCTGTATGGGGTGAGGAGGCCCGAAAAGCAGCAGAGTTCCTGGAGCCCGAAGCACCCCCCCGGCACCCCAGGCCGAGCCAGGGAGGAAGCCGAGCAGCAACAGGGCCCGTGGAGGGCTTCCTAAGTGCCTGGAGCTGTGCTAAATTCTTAAGGCCATTATCTCTCTTCATCCCGGTAGGTGGGTCTAGGTCAATACCCATTTCGCAAACATAGAAGTGAAGAGCGGAAGTCTCATAGCCACTTAGATGTGGGGCCTGCCTGACCCTCAAAGCCCACGAGTTTAATTGCTCCTCTGGCCCCCCAACTCCCCCCTCACCCCACACCAAAGCAGCATACTTGGAAGGACCACCAACCCCCTTCTTCACGGAGAGGAAACTGAGGCCCAGAGGGGGGATGTTATTAGACCAATACCTGCATTTAGAGTCATTTGAGGTGGGGTCACCTCAAAATTTCCACGCTACGGGGAGAGATGTCGACTCCGGGGCTCAGAAGTTGCCGCGCACCACCCTGTGGCCAACCTGGGGACCTCCACCTGGGCTCCCACAAGCAGCCCACCCTTCTCCGAACAGCCTTACCTGAGCTAGGGGGTTACCCACAGCATGACTCTGGCCACCCTGGCAGGCATTTATATACCCTGGCGCTGCTCCGCCCCCGCAGCCCTCCACCAATCAGACCCCTTCCTGGGGAGGGGGGTGGGGCTTTGGGCCATCTCCACCCGCCTCTGCCTGGAGTGAACTTGGTCTCCACGTTCGCCTCCCAGCTGCGGCCCCCGAAGGTATGAGTTTCTCCAAGGGTTCATCACCTGCAAGAGGGGTGAATGCAGGCCGGCGGGACCCCAGGACCGGAATGGCGACACGGCCCCCTCCCCACCTCTTCCTAAAGATGGAGCCAAGGGGCGGGCCGGAAACGAGGCGTGGGCACCATTCACTGATTGTGCCTTGGTGGGGCTGGGTTGCTGGCCGGGGCTGTGTTTGTTTCAGATCCAGAAACCTCAAAACCCAGGAGCCAGAGAGGAGAGCGTCGTGGCATGAGAATTCCCAGAGTCCACATCCCCCTTCCAAGATCCTTGAGCGGCAGGGGAAGCCTAGGCAGTGAGTGGCTCCAAGGTAGGAGAAGAGGCCTTTGCCAAAGACCAGCAAGCCCCTCCCACCCCACCCCACCCAGCCCCGCCCCCAGCCCCGTGCCACCTTAAGCCTTTCCCCCCTCAGTGGGTCATTTACTCTCTCTACAATCCTATGGAACAGTCAGCACCTTTATTACTTTCCACATTTGATAGGTGACACTTTTTCCCCCATTTTTTTATTGTGGTCAAATACATGGACAATGCAGTACCTTAGCCATTTTTAAGTTGAGTGGATTTAAGTACATTCACACTGTTTTGCAAACATGACCACCATCCATCTCCAGAACTCTTCGTCTTGCAGAACTGGATTAAACAATCACACACCCCCTTTCCCCTTCCCCAGTCCAGGGTAACCACCATGCTGCTTTCTGTGTCTGTGAATTCAGCTCCTCTAGGCGCCTCCTACAAGGGGAATCACACAGGAGTTGTCTTTTTGTGACGGGCTTATCTCGCTCAGCATGTCTTCCAAGGTTCATCCACGCCCTGGCATATGTCAGGACTTCCTTCCTTTTTTAGGGCTGAGTAATATTCCTTTCCGCAGATAGACCGCAGTTTGCTTATCCGTTCGTTCAGGGATGGGCCTGGAGGCTGTTTCCCCACCCTGGCTCTGGTGAATAAGGCAGTCATAACCATTAGTATACAAATATCTGGAGACCTGGCTGTTCATTCTTTGAGGTGCACACTGAGAAGCGGAATTGCTGGGTCAGGTGGTAATTCTATGTTTAATTCCTCGAGGAAGCATCAAACTGCTTTCCACAGCCACGGCACCATTTTGCAGTCGCGCAGATGGAGGCCGAGGGTTCTAACTTCGCATTTGGGGCCAACACTGCTATTTTCTGTTTTGTTCATGGTAGCCACCCTAATGAGTGAGGGGTGCTAACAGATGACTTTTAAAATACATATTTACGGGCAGCTGGGTGGCTCAGTCAGTTGAGCATGTGCCTTCTGCTCAGGTCATAATCTCGGGGTCCTGGGACTGAGTCCCCACATCTGGCTCCCTGCTCCGTGGCTAGCCTGCTTCTCCCTCTGACTCTCCCTCTCTGATCTCTCTTGCTCTCATTCTCTCTCAAATAAATTAATCTTTAAATAAAATAAAATATGTATTCAATAAAAATGGAGGCCAGAAAGAAGTTGAATCATTTATGCTCCAAATCCCACCAGTGGTGACAACATAAGTGGGCTCAAGTCACCTACCTGACCAACACGTCTGCCACTGTGAGGTCAGTTTTGTGGTTCTCACTGACATTTTTCAGATGCAAAACTGAGGCTCGGGGCCTCAACCTGCCGACGTTTGAGTGAAGGAGGGAAGAAATGTGCCTGGGCCCGGCGTGGAGGCCGGGTCCGCGGACCTCAGTTGCCACAGTGCCCCTTTTCACTGTTGGACACTCAGCAGCCGTCTCTGCTTTGCTCCCAGTCTCAGGCTTTGACCCTGGCTGCCAGTGTGAATTTTCATTCCTAGGGACTCTCCCTCCTGTTCTGTGTCCCTTCGTCTCTGTCGGTTTCTGAATCCCTTAATCGCTTGATCTCTGTGTCTCTCAATCTCTCTGCGTTTCTGGGTATCTGGGCATTTTGGGGTCTCTTGGTGTCTCCGTGTCTTGAGGTTTCTTGGTGTCTTGGGATCTCTCCAGGTGTCTCTGGATCTCTGGATCTTTCTCAGTCTCTGGGTCTCTATATGCATCTCGGGATCTCTTGGTCACTCTGGATCTCTGGACATCTCAGCTTCTGCGTGCCTTAGAATCTCTGGGTTTCTGAGTCTCTGTGAGTATCTCTGAATCTCTTCCTTTCTTTGTCTCTCTGATCTAAATCCTCTCCTTGGGGCCACCTCCCATGCTCCCTGATGCTGCTGAGCCTCTCCCCGACTACCGGGTCCCATCAGGCCGCCCTGCTTGTGTGGGGGAGGGTGGAGGGTGCGGTGTCTGTGTTTCCCCTTGTGTATTTGATGTTGGCCTCCCCAGACAGGAAGCTGTGACCACCACGGTCTCCACAGCAAGTCCCCTAAATATGTTCACTAAAGAGCCTATCATTGAATCAGCTCCCATGTTCCTCACAACCACCCACGACGTGGATATGGTCAGTAGCCTCGTTTTACCAATGAGAAGTACAACAACTAAACCCCAGAGTTTGGATGGTCCCTGGGAGGTTACATAACTCACTGCTGGCCACGCAGCTAGTGAGGGGAGGGCCACATTCTAACCTGGAGGTCTGGCCTAGGCCCCACGTTGAAGCCTAAGCCACGGAGCCTGGCCCTCTGGTCTAGCACTGTTTCCAGGCAGAGCCTGACACAGAGAAGGTGTTCAGAACAAATGAATGAATGAATCCCCCAGATCAACTGTGTTTTCAGCCTCCCACCCTGAGTAGGTGGGTACAAAGAAGCCTCGGGATAGGCTTCAGGCCCAATCCTTTCAGTGCCAGCCTTGGGCTTCCACGCTCCACATTGGAGAGAACGTTTTCGTTTTTCATTTTGAAAGAATTTTCGACTCACATAGGTGTTGCCTAAAAAGTACAGAGGGGTGCTTGGGTGGCTCAGTTGGTTAAGCGTCCAACTCTTGATTTCGGCTCAGGTGGTAATCTCAGGGTCATAAGATCGAGCCCCACATAGGGCTCTTCGATGAGCGTGATTCGTGCTTAGGATTCTCTCTTCCTCTCTCTCTGCCCCTCCCCCAATCCCATGCCTCTTTTAAAAAAAAGGAAAAGTATGGAACGGTTTTGTGTCCTCTTCGCCCAGCTTCCTCCAATGCTAACATCTTACATATCCAGAAAACACTGAGAACCGGGAAATTGACATTGGTATAACAAAACTATGCACCTTATCCAGATTTCATCAGTTTTCGTAAGCACTCACTTATTTATTTGCTTGGTGTCTTGTTCTATAAACATTATCACACGCTTGGACTGGTGCATCTACAATCCCAAGCAGGATACAAACAATTCCATCACCCAGAGGAACTCCGTTACCAGTCCTTCAGAGTCACACCCTCTGCCCCACCTGCCTCCAGCAACCATTCCTGTGTTGCCGCCGTAAGAACATTACACAATTAGAATTATCCTGGATGTGACCTTGGAGGCTGGCTTTTTCACTCAGCATTTCACCCGCCCAGGTTGCTGCATGTATCAAAGGTTCATTCGTTTTTTATGACCATGTTTTGTTTTTTAAAAGATTTTATTTATTCATTTGTTGGGAGAGAGAGAGAGAGAGAACAAACAGGGGAGCTGCAGCAGGCAGAGGTAGAGGAAGAAGCAGGCTCCCCGAGGGGCAAGGAGCCTGCTGCGGGACTTGATCCCAGAACTCAGGGATCAGGGCTTGAGCTAAAGGCAGACGCTTAACCAACTGAGCTACTCACGCATCCCATGACCATGTATTTTTATTACCAAGTAGTATTCCACAGTTCGGAATGAGTGTCTCCAGTACGGGCTATTACAGATAAAGCTGCGTGAAGGTTTATATACAGTCTTTACATGGACATACACTTTTATTTCTCTAGGATAAACACCTAGGGGGAGTCATATTGTAAATGTATGTTCAACTTTATAAAAGACTGTGAAACTTTTTCAGAGACAATTTGTTATTGTCAGTATTCTTTATTTTAGTCCTATGGTTTATTTTTCTTTCTTTTCACTCCCTTCTTGGTATTTCTTTTTTTTTTTAAGATTTTATTTTATTTATTTGACAGACAGAGATCACAAGTAGGCAGAGAGGCAGATAGAGAGAGAGGAGGAAGCAGGCTCCCCGACAAGCAAAGAGCCCGATGCGAGGCCCGATGCCAGGACCCTGGGATCATGCCCCTCCCTTCTAGGTATTTCTACCTGTAAAGGAATATGTAACTTCTCTTTTTTAGTTATTTTATTATTTTTGTTTTATTTATGTATTATTTTATTATTTTATTTTATTTTTAATTATTTTTTATTATTCTGACATCCTCTACATATAAACTTTCGGTAACTAGATTTCTTTTTTATTATTTTTTTAAATTTTTTTTAAAGATTTTATTTATTTGACAGAGGAAGAGAGATCACAAGCAGGCAGGCAGAGAGAGAGGAGAGAGCAGGCTCCCCGCTGAGCAGAGAGCCCGATGCGGGACTCGATCCCAGGACCCTGAGATCATGACCCGAGCTGAAGGCAGAGGCTTTAACCCACTGAGCCATCCAGGCACCCCGGTAACTAGATTTCTAAGCAACAATTCTAATTAAACTATCTTTGGGGCACCTGGGTTTTTTTTTTAAAAACTTTACTG
>RCUC01169763.1:0-87853 GCA_003697995.1 Taxidea taxus jeffersonii
GATGGTGCACCTGCCACACACAGATTTTACACATTCATTTAAATCTCCCATGTGTGAAAGGAACCCACTGACAAAAAACATTATGAACATTTATGGCAAATGCAAAAGGTGAATTTCTTTGGTAGAGAATGTGTTCCTGCGAGGAACAAAAACTCCACAAAAGATGTTAAGATAATACTTGATCTAAGGAGGGCAGGTGATCTTTAAGGGTAAGCACATTAAAGAAGCAGATATGATTTTATTTTGCCTGTAAGTTTAGGAAAAAACAAACCTGCTAAAAATTAATCCTGAGGAGGCAAGTGTGTAACGGGCTCTGTATTTATGGTTGGGGGCCATATAAATTGATATAATTCTTTCTGAGAGTGGTTTAACTGTCTGGTTGAATTTGCTCTATTATACTTAAATCTAATTTTTGAATAAATAGTATATTCTCATGGTTCAGAATACAAGCAGTATAAAAAAATTACATGCTAAAATTTCTCCTTCCTACCCTTCTTCTCCAGAAACCCAGGTACTTCCCCAGAGACACCCATTAGTGATTTCTGTGCAAACATTCAGCAATATTTTTATGAATGTACACAAATACATGCATGTCCTTCTCATCCTCCTTTATGCAAAGTATAGTGTAGTATAATTTGGAATGTTAGGGTTTTTTGCATCTTAGAGACTTTCCCATACCATTTCATGAAGAGATTTCCCTTTCTTTTTATGGCTGAGTATTAGTCCATTGCCTGGTGTTATGGGTTGTATCATGCCCCCTTGAAAATTCATATGTTGAGGTCCTAACCCTGAGTACCTCTGAGTGTGGCCTTATTTGGAAATGGGTTATTGTAGGCATCATTATTTAAGATGAGGTCATTTTGGAGTAGGTTGGGGCCTGACCCAGTATGACTGGTTTCCTTATAAAGGAGGGAAATTTGGACACAGACATGCATACAGAGAGAGTGCTGTAGGGAGATGAAGGCAGAGATGGGACAATACATATACAAGCCAGGGAATACCAGGGTTTGCCAGGAAGCCACCAGAAAAGTGTGGAACAGATTGTTCCTCATTGCCCTCAGGAAGAATCAACCCCACAGACCCCTTGATCTTGGACTTCTAGCCTCTAAAACTTTGAGACAATAGACTTTTCTTATTGAAGCCAAAAAAAAAAAAAAAAAGTAAATAGGGTTTGAATCTAACCGTGATTTTGGAGCAAAGTAGAATCAGGTTCTTGGGCAGGGCAAGACCATGAGGCAGAGGAGAATCCAGTGTAGGAAGTGCACAGAAGCATTCGAAGTCAGGAACCAGATCTGAATGATAAAGGTAGGGAGAGTGGCTAAGCCAGCTTGAGCAAAGAAAGCTGGGCCAGGAGAGGTAGCTGAGGGAAGGGGGCTGAGGTAAAGGAGGCCTTTTCTACCACAGTTGTACCTGTGGAAGGAAGCAGTCTATTGGGTAAAGGCACCAGGATGGTGTAGGAAGGGAAGATAAGCCATAATCCACTTTTCAGAGATAGAAATGTCCTATAATGATTAGGAAAAACATTTCAGTGGCCATTTGACACATGTCTGGGTGACTTCTTTTTTTTTTTTTTTCATTTAAGATTTTATTTTCTTATTTAACAGAGAGAAAGAGCATAAGCAAGGGGAGTAGCAGAGGGAGAGAGAGAAGCAGGCCTCCCACTAAGCAGAGAGAGCCTGATGTGGGGCTCGATCCCAGGACCCTGGGATCATGACCTGAGCTGAAGGCAGATGCTTAACCAACTGAGCCACCCAGGCGCCCCTGTCTGGGTGACTTCTAAATACTGTGACACATCTCTCTCTCCTCACAAGTCTTCATGATGCCCCTGGATGAGTACTTTAAGAGCTCACTAATGGCAGCAGGGTGGACTTCTCAACACCTAGCCTGGACACCTTTCACCCTGTGAACCCCCATTCCCAGAAGGCTGTGGATGGGAAGACACAGTTGTAGGAATATGGGGGAAGAAGGTATCTGGCCATGATTCTACTCATGCAGTTGAAAATGCTGACCTCCTGACCCCAGAATCCTAGTTATTAGAATTTAAAGGGAGATTAGATATAACAAATTTGAGAGAGAGAAATGTTAAGTGATTTTTTAAAAGATTTTATTTATTTGTCCAGAGAGAGAAAGCACAAGCAGGGGAGCAGCAGGCAAAGGGAGAAGGAAAAGCAGGCTCCCCCTGAGCAGGGAGCCTGATGTGAGACTCGATCCCAGGATCCTGCGATCATGATCTGAGCCTAAGGCAGATGCTTAACCAACTGAGCCACCCAAGCATCCCAGGTTACCTTTTTTTCATGAAGACACAACGAGGTTGGTGATTTCAAGTCAGAGTAGTTTCCACAAGACCAAACTACCTCTACAGTGGTACTGAAGATACTTGATATACTGAATACTGTATACGGTACAGATATACTGAAGAGACTTGAGCCACAGGAAGGTTGCCAGCCCTACCTCCATCACAGCAGTAAATGGAAGGATTCCTCACCTTTTTACTATTTGAACATTGGTCCTTTTTGGCATTAGAAGGAAGGCTTAATTCAGCCCTTTCTACCCTGTAGTTTAAGAGGGCTTCACAGGAGATGCTAATAATTCATCTTCATTCTACCCATCTCATGAGCTCCCAGGAGTAAGCTGTTCTTGAACTCTGAAGTAGGAGGGCTGGATCCCTGACAGACTCTGGATCTTGAACCACTGTGCAGTATGGGCGGTCTCCCCTCCCCTGCCAAGTGTCCCTCATCTCCCGGAAGTGCCACTTCTGCTGCCATGTATTAATTCTTCTCTTCCCTGTAGAAACCCTATGGGATGGCAAAGCAGAATCAGCAAGCAGCATTCTTGCTGTGGCTGTGGCAAGTGACCCTGCCTTCTGGCTATTTGCTGGCACATTGTCTCACTGTCTACTAGGGCATCCCATCTGGGACACAAGGACTGGGTCTGTGGCCTGAAACCACAGAACGCCCAGTAGATAGAAGCTATTTCTTTTTTTTTTTCTTTTTTTAATTTGATTTTATTTTTTCAGTGTTCCAAGATTCATTGTTTATGCACCACACCCAGTGCTCCTTGCAATAGTTGCCCTCCTTAATACCCACCACCAGGCTCACCCAATGCCCCACACCCTGCCCCTCCAAAACCCTCATTTCTCAGAGTCCACAGTCTGTCATGGGTCATCTCCCCCTCCGATTTCCCCCAGTTCACTTTTCCTTTCCTTCTCCCAATGTCCTCCATGTTATTTCTTGTGCTCCACAAGTAAGTGAAGCCATATGATAATTGACTCTCTCTGCTTGACTTATTTCACTCAGCATAATCTCTGCCAGTCCCATCCATGTTGATGCAAAAGTTGGGTATTCATCTTTTCTGATGGAGACATAATATTCCATTGTATATATGGACCATATCTTCTCAAGAAATTAAAAATAGAGCTACCCTATGACCTTGCAATTGCACTACTGGGTATTTAACCCAAAGTTACAGATGTAGCGAAAAGAAAGGCCATCTGTACCTCAATATTCATAGCACCAATGACCACAATCACCAAACTGTGCAAAGAGCCAAGATGCCCTTCAACAGACTGCAGCTATTTCCAGTACTGACAGATAAGAGAAACTAAGTAAGATTCCTGTTGTTTTCACAAGCAGTCTTGCTTTGAGGCTAATCCGAGGAAACCAGACCTGTCTTCATTACGTGAGGCCTGGTACTGACAAGTTTCCTTGAAAGAGTTACTTCTCCCTGTGAATCCCCTTTTCCTGTTATTTGCATATACCTGGCCCAGGTCCCTTTGATTGCACTTGCACAAATCAGTGCTGAACCTATGTTAGAACAGGAAAAGCAATGGAATGCAAAAAGAAATTTGAATTGTACAAGGAGAGCAAAAGGGAAGGGAATAAGCTGTCAGTGTCAGGGAGGGGAAGGTCTCCAGATGGAGATGTTTCTGTCCCCTAAATAAAAAGGACCAAAATTGTCCCTGATGTTGATCTGGAGAAAGTGTGGAACCCTCTGGGGGGCTGGGGCAACAGTAGGAGCCCAGAAAGGCAAAGTCTATGTTGTATCCATGACGTATACAGTGAAGTAATTCGCCATGGATTTGTTTTTATTTGTTTGTTTAAGGTAGTTCAGATCTGAAGGGATCTTTGATCCCAAGTTCTGTTCTGCATGGATAAATTTGTAAGCTGGTAAAGCTGAAAATGACATTATTTTACATACATCCTTTTATGAATAAGGGAAACTAAGGCCCACAATGTTTAAGTGACTGGCCAAAGTCACACAGTTAGTGACAGAAATAAGACCAAAGATTGGATCTTCTAACTTCCAAATCATTGCCTTCTCTTCTCTAACGCCTCCCACAAAAAATAACTCTGATGTTTTTACTACATGCTGTATGTATGCAGATAGCCTTAAGTCACCGCCCCATGAGGTCACCATGACCATCAGAGTAGTCTAAGTCTTTATCCATTTTTTTTAGATTTGTGGAGCGGTGCCTTACGTCATAAAAATTGGAGTAGCTGTGCAAAGATTTCTGTCATATCAGCCAGGCCTGGAAGTGTTATTATTATGTATGAGAGCAAGGGAGGAAGCATGAGTCACCTGTGGACCACGTGAGGTTCCAAACAACTGGGACCAACTCTGTTTGTGCTTATAGTACCTTTCTTTCACCTAGAACATAAGAACATTTAGTTATTTTTCCACTTTGTGGTAATGATAATAATCATGGTTATAAAATAAAGCTGTCAGGTAAAAGGAGCACATAGGATACAGATTTATCTAGTCAAATGAAATCGAAAAACATAAACTTGATTTTGATGCTATGCTTTGGCATCCTTCTTCCTAGTTTCTTTTTTTCTTTTTCTTTTATCAATCTCACTGCATTTCTGTGTTATACACAGAGGGGAACAAGAAGAAAGTGTCTTATTTTTCTCAGTTTCTTAAATATTTAGGACATAACTGTAAGTATTGGGTTGAATGGAGTATGTCGTTTACCATCTTTGTGGGTGTCTAGGTAGGACTTTGTTCTGTTAATAAGTAGTTCTTATTTATTTTCCTCTAAAGCTGTTTATCCTCACTGTTGTCAAGGAAGCAGTAATCCTGGTAAATATTTTCTTATACCTGTTCCAATCATGATGGTGGATGAATCTAATACCAAGGTGGTACCACCCCTGACAGTCTTTAATGAATAGTATGATTTGGTTCCAGTTGTGTTAGAGAAAATCCATGGGAGCACCCTGGAGAAGGGAGAGGAACCCTGCCTGAAACAGACCTGTACAAATGTAGGATAGCCCCTAGGTCTCATTTATACTTGGTACAGGTAAGAAACACAAAAACAGAAAGAATCAATTACAAAAGCCACTGCCTTGTTTGGGCCATTTTATTAAGATTGTTGATGTTTTACTCATTATCTCTTTAGTTTATATTTTAGAAATCCAAAAATACTAGTCTGACAGCTGTCGAAAGTGGAACCTTTTTTTTTAGTTCAAAAGTCAATATTTCTGTGTGTGATTTCCATGTCACCTAAAAAGAAACAGAGATATGCACATTCTAACAAGATCTGACTACATGCAAATGGCCATAGCATTATTAAACATTTATGGTGCTCTGTCCTTTATTTTGTTAATCTGGAACTCCTACCAAAAAAAAAAAATCTAGCACTACATGGTTGCATAATTTTCATATATATATACATATATATCTCAGAGGTTGATTTTTTTGTATTCTCCAAGAATCAAGAGCATCTGTTCCTCCACTGGTGGGGCAGATGTTCGTAGCCTTCATCAACCTCTGCCAAAATGCCATCCTTTTCTTCCTCAAAAGAGGTATATGTGTATTGTCTCTCAATAACATATGGAATGAGGTTTGCCTCAAGGAACTCCACAGGAAAAAGAAAGAGAAAGGAATGCCGTTATGTCATCTTTCAGAGTAGTTATAGAAAACATGTTTTCCTGCCTTTCATTTGATATCTTGGGGCTTGAATCATTTGATGTCTTGGGGCTTCCAGGAAGGAAGGCCTCATAGACCTTGAAGATGTTGAAGAGGACTTGATTATTTTCCTTTTTATTCTCATTTCTCCATCTGTTAATTCTGCTAATTTGGGAACTCCCAAATGACTTTATCCTCCACTGAACTCCTTAACCTCATCAGCCCTCAGCCACCAGAATGCCAAAAATAGAATTTGTCTGATTCCTTAACCATTACTCTGCTGTTAGCCATAATCGCTGACACCTTAATGTCCACTTGCTTTACATTTCCTGAGTAGACACTTTTTTCCCCCCTAAATAAAGGCAGCTTGCATTTTCCTTTAAAATGGCATGGGGGAAAAAAAGGAAAAAAATAAATAAATAAAAGGGCATAGAAATGGCTTTTTTTGGAAGAGAGAAAGAGGATATTTTTTAAAGACACCTCATCTTTATTCAGATGTAGCCAAAAGTAAAGTTAAATGCATGGCCAAAGTTTAAAGTAGTATTTGAATTTACCTTGCATGCTCACATTTAAGAAGGGCATATTTCATTTGCTAAAGAATTAGTTTATTTTACTTTTTTTTTTAAGATTTTATTTATTTATTAGTTAGAGAGAGAGCACAGGCAGAGGCAGAGGGAGGAGCAGGCTCCCTGCCGAGCAAGGAGCCCGATGCGGGACTTGATCCCAGGACGCTGGGATCATGACCTGAGCCGAAGGCAGCTGCTTAACCAACTGAGCCACCCAGGCGTCCCTTATTTTACTTTTTTTTTTAAAGATTTTGTTTATTTATTTGACAGAGAGATCACATGTAGGCAGAGAGGCAGGCAGAGAGAGAGCGAGAGTGGGAAGCAGACTCTCCGCTGAGCAGAGAGCCCAATGTGGGGCTCAATCCCAGGACCCCGAGATCATGACCGGAGCCGAAGGCAGAGGCTTAACCCACTGAGCCACCCAGGTGCCCCTAAAGAATTATTTTAAATAGAGGACTGGAGGGGAAGATGGCAACAGAGTAGGAGGACCTTAGGCTTGCCTTATCCCACAATTAAAATTAGACAACTGTGAAATCATCTTAAATAACCCAGAAATCAATCTGAAGATTGGCAGGACAAACTCCACAACTGTATGTAGAGAAGAGGCCATATCAAAGATGGTAAGAAGTGTGGATACATGGTTTGGGAGAGAAATGGATTGAGGCCACCATGGTGGGGAGGGAGCCATGGTCAAGGAGTAGGGCAAGAGAGACTAACACACAGGAGTTCATGAGGAAAATGAAACCCTGTAGCAATTGGCTTGGAAAGAGGGCCTGAATTTCATGAGTTCTTGCAACTAGCGGGGCTTAAAGCCTGGAGTTTTAAAGGTCAACATGCTTGGTTCTGAGAGAGCTTGGAGGACTTAGGGACACTCTTGGAAAAAAGACAGAGCCAACAGCCTATGGACATATAGTTGGAAACAACGATCTGAGGAGGGCCTGGGGCACACAGTGGGGAGGTTAGTTGCTTATCTCAGAGCAAGTCCCAGAGAGGCAATGTTCAGGGAGAGACTTCTCTGGGTACAAAGGAACTCGCAGGCCTCATTATCCTCCCTTGCCGCCAGCATAAATAATGGCCACCTTCAGGTAGAGCACAGCACAGGCACTGGCTCACTAACTTGCTTACAAGTTCTGTGCACCAGAACTGCCCTTTTGAATCATGCTTGCCTCAGTCCCAGTGCATCAGGCCTTCTCCCCCAGAAGACTGCTCCACTCCTGCCAGCACCATGTCTCCCAAAGTGGGAGTTTTGTGAGGCCTTGGTTCTGGGGGCAGTGGTGACAAGTCTCATTTCACAAGCAGACCAGAGCACACCAAGTTAAAATGTGCCACATTCAGGCCAGGAGCCAAACACTGCCTGCAATAGGCAAAGAGAGCCTCTGTAGACAACTGGACTGAAGGATAAAGAGATCAGGACCTAACAGAAGAGCACACACAGCACATGTAGAAGACACTCCTGGAAGCACCAAGCCCTGGGTAATGGGACAATACTGCAGGGCACTACAGGACCTCTTCTTCATAAAGCTATTACCCTTAAGAATAGGAGACAGAGCTGACTTTCCTAGCACACAGAAAAAGGCACAGAGACTTAGGTAAAATGGGAAAACAATGGGCAGAAGAATTTGTCCCAAATGCTAAAACAGGATAAGGCCATAGCTGGAGATCTAAGTAAAATGGATATAAGTAACATGCCTGATGGAGAATTTAAAACAGTGATCATAAGGACACTCACTGGACTTGAGCAAAGAGTGGAGGACATCAGGGAGACCATTAATACAGAGATAAGAAATAGCAGAGATAAAGGGCTCAATAAACAAAATGAGAAACATGCCCGATGGAATGAACAGCAGGCCAGAAGAAACAGAGGAACAAATTAATGACCTAGAAGACAAAGTAATAGGAAGTAATCAAGATGAACAAAAGAGAGAAAAAAGAATTATGCAAAACAAAAATAGATTTAGGGAACTCAGTGATCCCATCAAATGTAATAACATTCATATTACAGGAGTACCAGAAAAAGGAGAGAGAGAAAAGAGGACAGAGAATTTATGAATAAATAATAGCTAACAGCTAAAGACTTCCCTAATCTGGGGAAGGAAACAGAGATCTCCTATCAAAATCAACCCATCGAGGTCCACACCAAGACACACAGTAATTAAAATGGCAAAATATAGTGGTGAAGAAAAAATACTAAAAACAGAAAGAGAAAAGATGGCAGTTACATACAAATAAAGTCCCATAAGGCTATTGGGGTATTTTTCAGCAGAAACTTTCCAAGTCAGAAATGAGTGGCATGATATATTCAAAGTGCTGAATGCAAAAAACCTGCAGCTAAGAATATTCTATTTAGCAAGTCTATCATTCAGAATAGAAAGATAAAGAGTTTCCCAGACAAACAAGTTCTAAAGGCGATCATGACCACAAAATCATCTCTGCAAGAAATTATTAAAGGGAAGGGAGCCTGGGTGGCTCAGTTGCTAAGCGTCTGCCTTTGGCTCAGGTCATAATCCCAGAGTCCTGCTCAGCAGGAAGCCTGCCTCTCCCTTTCCTTCCCCCTGCTTGTGTTCCCCCTCTCACTGTCTCTTGTCAAATAAATGATATCTTTAAATATATATTTTTTATTTTATTTTATTTTTATTTATATATTATATATACACACATATATATGTGTATGTATGTGTGTGTGCGTATATATATATATACATATATATATATATACACATATATATATATTAAAGGGGACTTTTTGAGCAGAAAAGAAAGACCCAAAATGACAGTATGAAGATAGGAAACACAGAAGCACTAAAAATGAATATCTCTGTAAACAAATCAGTCAAAGAACTCACAAAACAAAAGGGTGTAAAATATGACACCGTATATCTAAAATGAGTAAAGGAGAAGAGTAAAGAATGGGTTCAAACATAAACATCCATCAAATTTAATATAGACTGCTGTATGCAGAGGATGTTCTATACAAACCTAATGGTAGCCACAAATCAAAGCTAATAAATATGCAAATAACAAGGGAAAGGAATCCAAATACATCACTAAAGAAAACCAGGAAACCATGAAAAACAAAAAAGGATCAGAGAAAAACTTCAGAAACAACCACAAAACAAGTAATAAAATGGCAGTAAATACATATCTATTAGTAATTATTTTGAATGTAAATGGACTAAGCACTGCAATCAAAAGACATAGGGTTACAAAATGTATAAAAAAAACAAGACCTATCTATATGCTGCCTACAGGAGACTCATTTCAGACCCAGAGACACCTGCAGATTGAAAGTGAGGGGATGGAGAAACATTTATCATGTAAATGAATGTCAATAAAAAACTGGAGTAGCAATACTTGTATTAGACAAAATAGATGTTAAAGACTGTAACAAGAGACAAAGACGGACACTATGTAATAATAAATGGGACAATCCAACAAAAAGATATAACAATTGAAATATTTATGCACTCAACATAGGAACACCCAATACGTAACAAAAATAGTAACAAAATAAAGGAACTAATCAGTAATAATGTCATAATTGTAGGGAACTTTAAAACCCTACTTACATCAATGGACAGATCATCGAAACTAAAAATCAGCATGAAAACAATGGCTTTGAATAACACACTGGAACAGATGAATTTTACAGATATATCCAGGACATTCCATCCTAAAACAGCAAAATACACGTTCTTTTCAAGTGTGCATGGAACATTCTCCAGAATAGATCACATATTAAGCCACAAGACAAGCCTCAAAAAATCCGGAAAGATCTAAGTCATACCATGCATCTTTTCTGACAAGGGCCCTAGGAAACTGGAAGTCAACCATAAGAAAAAATCTGGAAAGACCACAAATACATGGAGGTTAATTAAATGCTGCTAAACAATGAATGGATCAACCAGGAAATAAAAGACAAAATAAAAAGTATATTGGAAACAAATGAAAATGAAGACACAATAGTTCAAAGTCTTTCAGACACAGCAAAAGCAGTTATAAGAGGGAAGGAGAAGCAAGAAAAATCTCAAACAACCTAACCTTACACCTAAAGGAGCTAGAAAAAGAAAAACAGGGCACCTGGGTGGCTCAGTTGGTTAAGCATCTGACTCTTAATTTTGGCTCAGGTCATGATCTCATGGGTCGTGAGATCAAGCCCCACATTGGGCTCTGCAATCAGCAGGAAGTCTGCTTGAAAATTCTCTCCCTCTGCCCCTTCCCTCACTCGGGGTCTCTCACTCTCTCTCTACAATAAATCTTTTTAAAAAAGAAGAAGAAAGAAAAACAATACCTAAAGCCAGCAGGAAGGAAATAATAAAGATTAGAACAGAAATAAATAATACAAAAACTAGAAAAACAATAGAAGAGATCAGTGAAACCAGGAGCTTGTTCTTTGAAAATATCAATAAAATTGATGAACCTTTAGCGAGACTTACCAGGAAAAAAAGAGAAAGGGTTCAACTAAAAAAACCACAAATGAGAGAGGGGAAATAACAGCAAACACCACAGAAATACAAACAATTATGAGAGAATATTATGAAAAACTATATGCCAACAAATTAGACATGATTTAGCCTACCAAAAATGAGGCAGGAAGAAATAGAAAATTTGAACAGACCAACTACCAACAAAGAAATTGAAACTGTAGTAAAAAAAACTTCCCCAAAAATAAAAGTCCAGGACCAGATGGCTTCACATCTAAATTCTACCAAACATTTAAAGAAAAGTTAATACCTATTCTTCTCAAACTGTTGCCAAAACAAAACAAAACCAGAAAAGGCAGAACTTTCAAATTCATTTTATGAAGTCAGCATTACCCTGATACCAAAACCAGATAAAGACACCGCAGAGAGAGAGAGAGAACTACAGGCAAGTATCTCTGATGAACATATACACAAAAATCCTGAACAAAATACTAGCAAACTGAATCCAACAATACATTTAAAAAATTATCCCCCATGATCAAGTGGGATTTATTCTCAGGATGAAAGGGTGATTCAATATTCACAAATCAATATCAATAAGAGAAGGAATAAGAATCATATGATCATTTCAATAAGCAGAAGCATTTGACCAAGTACAAAATCCATTCATGATAAAAACCCTAACAAAGTGGGTTTAGAGGGAACATGTATGTTATAATAATATAATATAATACAATATAATATAATAAAGGTCATATTTGAAAAACACACAACTAACATCATCCTTAATGGGGAAACTGAGAGTCTTTCCCCAAAGTTCAGGAACAAGATAACAATGTCTACATTCACCACTTTTATTCAACATAGTTCTAGAAGTCCTAGCCCAGCAATCATACAGCAAAAAGAAATAAAAGGCTTCCAAATCAGTAAGAAAGAAAAATTTTCACTATTTGCAGATGATATGATACTATATATAGAAAAGCCAAAAGACTCCACCAAAAAACTGCTAGGACTGAGAAATGAATTCAGTGAAGTCACAAGATATAAAATCAATCTATAGAAATATGTTACATTTCTGTACAGCAATAATGAAGCAACAGAAAGAGAAATTAAGGAAATAGTCGTGTTTTACAATTGCACCAAAAATAATATGATAACAAAGAATAAACCTAACCAAAGAAGTCAAAGACCTGTACTCTCAAAACTATGAAATACTGATGAAGGAAACTAAAGATGATGCAAAGAAATGGAAAGGCATTCCATGCTCATGGATTGGAGGAACAAATATTGTTAAAACGTCTACATTACCCCAAGCAATCTACATTTATTACAGTCCTTATCAAAACACCACCAGCATTTTTCACAGAGCTAGAACAAGCAATCCTAAAATTTGTGTGGAATAACCAAAGCAACCTTAAAAAAGAAAAGCAAAGCTGGACACAATTCCAGGCTTCTATTTATATTACATAGCTGTAATAATCAAAATAGTATGTTACTGGCACAAAAATAGATACACAGATCAATGGAATAGAACAGAAAACCCAGAAATACACCCCCCCCCCATAACTACATGGACAATTAATTTTTGACAAGGCAAGAAAGAATATCCAATGAGAAAAAGACAGTCTCTTCAACAAATGGTGTTGGGAGAACTGGGCAGCAACATGCAAAAGAATGAAACTGGACCACTTTCTCATACCATACATAAAGATAAGATGAATTAAAGACCTAATGTGAGACCTGAAAACATAAAAGTCCTAGAAGAGAGCACAGGCAGTAACTTCTCTGACATCAGCCTTGGCCAGCTTTTCTCTAGATACGTCCCCTGAGGCAAGGGAAGCAAAAAGCAAAAATAAACTATTGGAACTACATGAAAACAAAAAGCTTTTGCAGAGCAAAGGAAACAGTCAATGAACTAAAAGGCAGCCTATGGAATGGGAGAAGATTCTTGTAAATGACATATCTGATAAAGGGTTAGTATCCAAAGTATACAAAGAACTTATAAAACTCAACCCCCCCCAAAAAAAAATTCAGTTTAAAAATGGGCAGGAAACATGAACAGACATTCTCTAAAGAAGGCATTCAGATGGCCACCAGACACAAGAAAAGATACTCATCATCACTGACCGTCAGGGAAATGCAAATCAAAACTGCAGTGAAATACTACCTCATATCTGTAGGAATATCTATAATCAAAAACACCAGAAACAACAGATGTTGGTGAGGATGTGGGAAGAAAGGAACCCTCCTGCAGTGTTGCTGGGAATGCAAACTTGGTGCAGCCCCTGTGGAAAACGGTATGGAAGTTTCTCAAAAGGTAAAAATAGAACTACCCTATGATCCAGTAATCACATTGCTAGGTATTTCGCCAAAGAATGCAAAAACACTAATTCAAAGGGATGCATGCACCCTGTGTTTATAGCGGCATTAGCTCCAGTAGCCAAGACATGGAAGCAGCCCAAGTGTCCAGGGATGGGTGAATGGAGAGAGAAGACGTAGCCTGTAGACTCAATGGAATATTATTTAGCCATAAAAAAGGAAATCTTGCCATTTGCAACATTGATGGAGCTTGAGAGTATTAGGCTCAGTGAAATAAATCAGATAAAAACAAATACCATAATGATATCACTCATATGTTGAACTTAAGAAACAAACAAGCAAAGGGGGAAAAGAGAGAACAAACAGATGGTTATCAGAAGGAGATGGGTAAGGGGATAGGTAAAATGGGTGATCGAAATTAAAGCATGCACTTGCTATGATGAGCACCAGGTGATTAAAATAAAAACATTTTTTAAAAAGTGACATTTCTCTTGGGTTGTGTCAAAAGAAATAGCTATTATATGATGAAGTAACAGAATACTAAGAGACAGTCACATGAAAGAGAAAATGAATATTGAAAGTATAAATTAGTATAAGTGACACTATCAATTTTCTAATAAAATTATGGACATGCCTGGCTTCACTTTATCTGTATCCTTCAGAACTGTTTGTCTTAAAAATTATTTTAGGCAGCTTTAAACTATTTCATCTCTCTCCTAAAGCAGTAATACTATACTATATTTATTAAGGTAGCTCTCCCACCACAATGGTAATTTTACAAATAAATTATAAATTCCCTGAGAACAGGGTTTATGCCTTACATTTCATTATTTTTCCCTTGTAATAGCTGTCACACAGAATTATGCATAGAAAACAATGTAATCAGTATAGTACAGATCAGCAAGTGATTCTGATGGTAGGAAACACTAACTCTGAACCCCAGTTAGAGGAAATGTTATTCCCACCAAAAACAATTCCATTCTCTTCATTAGTTAAAAAAAAAGTACTCCATTATGTTTTGAATTTCAATAAAAATTTATGAAAAATTTTGAAAAGAACTGTTTTAGGTAAAATTAAACTTTGACAAAATAATTTCTGGTTCACTTCCTTGAGAAATGTTGGTCTTCCTTTGAGTATACTCTGTGACCATTGTTTGAAAATAATATTTGCCACTTACTTGCTCTGCTTAGCTTAAGCATCTGCCTTCGGCTCAGATCATGATCCCAGAGACCTAGGGTCGAGCCCCACATCAGGTTCCCTGCTCAGAGAAGAGCCTGCTTCTCCCTCTCCCTCTGCCTGCCGCTCCCCCTGCCTGTGCTTGTTCACTCTCTCTCTCTGTCCAATAGATAAATAAAATCTTAAAAACAAATTAACACAATTGCAAAAATATCTGAGCTCTTCACTGAAAAATAATCAATGTGTTTTTCACGTTGGGTGAAAAACCCAGATCGTTGGGTCCAGATTTCATATTCAAAATGTAATGTTCTGCAGGTTTGTTGTACTTACTTCCTGGTAACTTACTCCTGTTAGCCCTTTCTCTATTCCCTTCAATTCCTGCTCCAGGCGTCTTCCATAAAAAGCAACTCTTGGCTGAGATGGACTGATTTTGCCAAGGCGAAGCTCACAGCTTTGCTTATCTCACCACATACATTGCTTACAATTTGTCCATTAATTTTCCCATTAACTGGCTTAACCTCACAGGTGGTTTTCCATGTTTAAAAAAAAAAAAATCTTTTGGTTTAAAATTTTACTCACTTACCAGTGATTTATGGCATTGCCACTAGATCATAAGCCAAAAAGAACAGAAATTTATGTGTGTTTTTCACTACCACTTTTTTAAAAAGATTTTTAAAAAAGAACATTTTAAGTGTTCTTCATCCCCAACATGGGCTCAGACTCACAACTCTGAGATCAAGAGTTGCATGTCTATGGACTGAGCCAGCCAAGCGCCCCCTTTTCCTACCCTTCTTTCCAGAACCCAGGGCTATGCCTGGGACAAATAAGTGATCCAAAATATGCATGGAATGATTGTTAGTTATCAAAGGCAGCTTTATTCTAGGGGCTGGGACACAATTCGAAGCAAAAATAAACACAATCTGGCCCTCAGGGAGTTTACATGAAGGAAATTTAACAGCAATCGACCATAAAAACAAATGTCAAATTGTGAATTTTATGACAGTGCTATGAAGCAGAAGGACCAGGTTCCATAAGGTATAGACTTAGAAGAATTGTCTCTCTCGGGGCGCCTGGGTGGCTCAGTGGGTTAAAGCCTCTGCCTTCGGCTCAGCTCATGATCCTGGGGTCCTGGGATCAAGCCCAGAATCGGGCTTTCTGCTCAACGGGGAGCCTGCTCCCCACCACCACCACCCCGTGCTTGCCTCTCTGCCTACTTGTGATCTCTCTCTCTCTCTCTCTCTGTCAAATAAATAAATAAATCTTAAAAAAAAAAAAAAGAAAAAGAAAAAGGATTGTCTCTCTTGGGAGACATGGGGGAAGAGAGCTCCTTGAAGAAGTAGCCTGAGTTGAGATCAGAGGATGATCACACAGTAATTAGAGGAAGAGGAGAGGACAGAGAGTTCCATTCTTTTTCAGTTTCTTCTTGGTGTTTTTCCCTCTCACTTGATGTCCATCCCCCACCATGGTACTTATCATTATAGACTCTCCCTCTTTTTCCTGCAACCTTAGTTTGATAGCTACTTGTGGACTTCTGCAGAAACTCAAGTGTTTGTAGGTCTCCTTTTAGGTAACAACCAAACTTACTTTTCTGTTAAAATGGCCAGTAATCATTTTAGAAACTAAGGACAAAATATCAAAGAGAAAATGAATTAACAAGGAGAACACCTCTCTTCAACTTACTTTAACTGTTGTATGCTCGAGGAAGTGCCATCTGATAAATACTTAATAGATCTTGGTTGGTTAGTTGCTTGGCTGGCTGGCTGAATGGCTGGTTGGCTGGTTAGCTGGCTGGCCAGATGTTGGCTGGCTGCTCAGTGATTGGTAGGTTCACTGGCTAGCTTGTTAGATGTTGGTTGGTTGGCTGGTTGGCCAAATGTCAGCTAATTCCTGGCTGGCTGACTGGGTGGACATTGGTTGGTTGGATGATGGCCAGTTTGTTGATGGGGTGGTTTAGTGAGTAATAAGAGTGGTGGTTTAGCTCTAGCTTTCAAGTCAGACTTAATTTTATTCAGCTTCTGACTGACCATTCACTGATAGTGATAAACGATTTATGTAAACTCTGTAAGTCTCCATTCATTCTATAAAATAGCACTTTTTTCCTCACAGGGTTGTTGTAAGAATAAAGGTGATATTGCATATAAAGTTTTAGCGTGGTATGTAGGTTATGTTAACTGTTCAATAGCATATGTTCATAATTTAAAAGAAAAGAAAGAAGCTTGAGTGTCGTTTCTAAAAGGAGCCAAATTAGTGAAAGCAAGTGATGATTCCGTTTAAATGTCTGTCTCTTTTATCATAGCCTTCAGATGTTTCACGGCTGTCAATATGCGTCTGTTACAGGGTCATAGTACACAAAGCTAAGAAGGAGCTATTACGTGGAGGAAACCCACAAGCACACAAGCAGATCTGGACAGATGAGAACTGAATTCACCACCCTCCCCCCTCCCCTTCTTCCTGACTGGCCTACCATCGCATGATTGCAGGGCTCATCAGGACAGCAACTTTCTCTTTCAAAAAAAAATTTTTTTTAGGGAGTGCTAATATATTAGGCGACATGAGTGATGGGTTACACAGGTGTTTGCTTTATAATTATTTGCTAAGCTGAACGTGTATGTTATATGTATCTTCCTCGAGGCACACTCACACTTAAACCTTGACAGAGGAGGTGACATTGGCATGCAAGAATGTGATGGACTAGGACCGTACAGATGAAATATATAAACCTATGCTGGGTCTCTATAAGCAAAGGAAAGTCCTTAAATTCCAAATGGAAAGATATACACACACAATAAGTCCTGACTATGAAAAAGAGGACATGATTATTCCAGGGGTCCAGATTGGCTATCTCCTGGTCACAGATGAAGTGGCTCGAGTGGCAAATCACTAAACTTTCGTGTGTGTGCCAGTCTGCGTAAAAGTGCCATGTGCTGGAGTCACTGTAGGATGGGATTTTTCCATGCCATTTGCCACTTGCTTAACAGTTGGGTGTGAAGAGCTCTTCTCGATGACAGTGCTTAAAAGACCTCAGTCACTAGAGGTCTTGCACAGATGTCACTGCTTCATCTCTTCCAGCCATTGTCCTTAACATTCACGCCACGCGTGCGTGATTTCAGAGATGGCTGCCCTGGTTTAGTAAATGCCATCAGCAACAAAGTCAAAAATTATACATCTGTATTGCTAACAAGCGGCTTTTGGTTTTTTTTTAGCGCCGACTGGGAGATGCGGCAAAGAAAGCGATCAGCAAGCTCCAGGTCAGAACCATCAAGAAGGGTGATAAGGTAACAGCAGACTCTTTTCTTTTTGGTGAGGGACTAGTCAAAAAAGTTCCTAACGTTTCTGGCAGCCAGGGTAGAAGAGAAGAAAGGATGAGAAAAGGGGTATCCATGAAAATAGCTCTCCTGTGTCTGTAATTATACCCATCTTTATTAGATATAATTTGAAACAATTTATAAAATGCAGGCCGTAGGACAACAAAGAAGTTGGAAAGAAAGTATAAGAAAATGAAAAGTATAGGAAAAATAGATGAAGCAAGAATAAAATTTTTAGACAAATATATTACCTGAAATGTGTAACAAAAATGGATCCCAAACTTAGGTTGGGGCTTTCTAGCAGCCAATGCAAAGAAGGAAGAAATATTCAAACACTATCAGATTACCTTATTGCAGTGTCCACAAGGTGAAAATGAAATGGTTATTCCCGGTATTACGATTTGAGAAGATTTTTCCATAAATCCTTGCAAGGAGGAAAGTGTTATATGCTGAGTGATGTCCTCCACTGATGTCTGCAGTAAATACAGAAAGCATATTCAGTCCCTCTGAAATCTAGCATCCACAACCCCACAGTCATTACAGCAGCCTCCCTTGCTGTAGAATGAGAACATAAAGCCAAGAGCAAAGCCTGTCTTTTTTAAATTCTGGTATAATTAACATGCGGTGTTTTATTAGTTTCAGGTGTACAACATAATGACTCAACCATTCTATACATTTCTCAGTGCTCATCAAGATAGGTGTATTCCTAATCTCCTTTATATATTTCGCCCACCTCCCTACCCATTTCCCCTTTGGCAAGCACCAGCTCTCTGTAATTAAGAGTCTGAGTTTTTTGTTTCCTTTTTTTCCCCCTGTGTTCATTGGTTTTGTTTCTGAAATTCCACATATGAGTGAAATCAGATGGTATTTGTCTCTCTCTGACTGGCTTATTTCACTTAGCATTACACCTTCTAGATCTATCTATGCTGTTGCAAATGTCAAGGTTTCATTCTCTTTTTTATGGCTGAGTAATATTCCATCATATATATATCATATATATTTGATATATATAGTATAGTTTGTGTGTGTGTATAATTCCATTAAACGTATATATGTCACATTTTCCTTATCCATTCATCTATCAGTGGACACATGGGCTGTTTCCATATCTCGGCTTTTGTAAACAATGATGCTCTAATCATATCAGAAGCAGAAGTGTATCTTGAGAAAGAACAAGGAAACAGTGCAGTCCAAGGCCTACAGACCTCTAAAGGTCTTTCTTCTCCCCAGAAGAAATTTTAGAGCAGTAGATTGTGGTACATGTATTTGGGGCTCCTTGGGACATTTGTAAGGGAGTCACAAGTCTGTATGTATAAACAGGTGCCATCTCTAGTCTGAATACTTGATTTATCTCACTATCCACTGCTATTTTTCAACTATATAAAAAATACTACAGAGCTTCCTAAGATGAAATTCATCTAAAAGCATTACTAAATTTAAAGTATATTTTGCATGACTTTTTTTCCCTCAACAGAATATGAAATGGGGTATTAAAAGAGAGATGTATATACTTGAATAAAAAGTTAAAACCATGGTTTTAGAGTTGTATACACATAAGATTCCCAAGGAACTGATAGATTAAGTATCATTTGGACACTTATCCATAAATAGTGTTTCTCAGCCTTGAGATTTGGATGCCACTTCTAATTATAATAAATAGCATTCCTAATAATGGTATACTCAAAAATTGCTCTCTCACAGTCATAATAAACAGCATTCTTAGTAACAATACATTAAAAAATTATTCCCTCACAAAAGCACTTACAGTGGAACCCAGAGACAAAAAGTGGTGGTTGGGAGGAATGGAAACTGAGCCAATAGACAGTCAATTATTGTTTGAGAAAACCGGCACATAGATGATCGAAAGCCTGTCTCCAGGCAAGCTCCCCTTGCTTGTTTGCCTCTTGACACAGGGGTTGAAGCTACATAAGTCAATTCATCTGTACTTTCTCCGTTGCAGGAGACAGAGCCCGATTTTGATAACTGCGCAGTTTGCATCGAAGGGTACAAGCCCAATGACATTGTGCGGATCTTGCCCTGCCGGTGAGTCCCTGGGCCGCCTGCTTTTGGATGGGGTGTGTGTGGAGATGAGAGGGCCTCCTGGCTGCACTGGCTCAGACCCGCTTGGCCTAGCCCTGCGGGGTCAGGCTGCCCAAACCTTTCTGGGTTTAAATAGCCAACAGTGGAAAACACTTGTTCTTTCTGTGTAACCTTTCTCCTTGAAAACATGTTTTCTTGCGAAATAAATATTTTTCTGATCTCCTTTGTACCAAAGGAAGCATACTGCTACGAATTAGAACCTCATGATACGGAATTTGCTGATGGGGCTCTCAACTATAAGTTTTCTTTAACAACAGAAATATGATATTCAGAACCATTCCAACTTTCACAAGTGCTGTTTTAATTTAATTAATGAACTCGGGAAGATATGTCATGAATTGGGGCACCTGGGTGGCTCAATGGGTTAAACATCTGACTCTTGATTTTGGCTTAGGTCATGATCTCTGGGTTGTGAGATCAAGCCCTGTGTTAGGCTCCATGATGATGGTGTGGAATCTACTTAAGATTCTTTATCTCCCCCTCCCTCTTTACCCCCACCCTTCTCTCTGTCTCCCTCTCTCTCCTTCTCTAAAAAAAAAAAGGGTATATATTGTGTGAATAATCATGAAGGGATCAAAGCCAGAAATATGGTCTGGAGCGAGTGGAAAGCCAAAGGCAAATTCCATTTCCTTTTGGTTGTTTTTTTGCGGGGAAGGTGGGGGTGGGGGGGGTAGGGATTTATCAGCAGGAAAGAAATGTGACAGTCACCCCCAAAACTTCTAGAATCTAGGGGAGGATGCCAACGTATGTAGTTGGAAACACTCCCCAAGTGTGATTTTCATATAACCCTAATCCTTCTCCCTAATTGAAATTTACTGTTAAGGTATTTGAATTTTTATATATAGTTAAAATTAAATAAGTTTAAATACACAATAAAATCAAATATTTTTAAGTTGCATAACAACTGTCTTCATATCATTGAGAACCTTTTTTTTAGTGTTGCTGCATCTGCAAAGTATCCTAAAAATAAAAAATTATTCCTTGAAGAAAATTTCTTCACTTAGAAAGATGAGCTTTAAAAAGTCTTAAGGGGCACCTGGGTGGCTCAGTTGGTTCGGCATCCAGCTCTTGGTTTCGGCTCAGGTCTAATTTCAGGGTCATGAGATCCAGGTCCTGAGTCAGGCTCTGAGCTCAGATTAGCTTCTGCTTGGGGGTTTCTCTCTGCCTCTCCTTCTGCCCCTCCCTCCCTGCCCCTCAGATTCTTCCAGTAAAAATAAAATCTTAGAAAAAATTCTTATGAGTATTTAATAAAGTAGATAAAATACACAAAGATATAAAGCAATGCACCTTTAAGAACTATTTCTTTAAAATAAGAAAGAAAATATGCCCATAGAGGAATTAATTTAATAATCCCAAAATGACAAAGTGTCAAAAAAGGACAGGATATGTAAATAGATGCAGAAACTCCCAAGGGGAATGAATCCTTCTTGAAATGCTTTTAGGCAAATTGATCATCAGGAAACAGGCCTGGGGAAAGTACACTCCTGGCTCCAGCCAAAGCCTTCAATTGAGATTCATTTTCCTTAGTTTTTAGATGCCTAACCAACTCTAAGACAAAACCATAAAATGAACATATCAAGACTTAGTGGTTCTCTTCCTATGAGGGAATATATAAATTCTTTCTTCAGACATTAAACCTGGTATTTAGTTAGTGACTTCTAGAAACCTGGCAAAGAATGGCGGGCAGCCTGTGAGCCACAGAGAGCCTCTCAGGGTAGTGTCTTTTATCTCTGCGATATTTTACCAAGGGTGTTATTCAACCTCATAGTGACGAGCAAGGAACGTGCTTTCCATTGCTTTGCTGCTCAGAGACTGTTTACAGCCCTGGGAGGGTACTACTCATAAAAAATATCCAAAGCAAATCTAAGTTAAATTGCAACTTTTTCCCTTTTTTTTTTTTTTTAGAGAATTTAAATGTAATTAAGAAAATCTATTTTAAAAACTATATAAAGCATTACTTTAGCTCCATAATCCTTACTATATAAAATAACATTCATTTGGAGCTCTGTCATGAGTCTGTTCCACGTTACCACATAGAATTACTAGAAGCCGCGTAATATCCAAGCCATAGATGGGCCACAGTTCAATTTACCATGTTCCTATTGTGCAACATTTGGCTGGTTTCAGTTCTTAATTATGACAAATTACACTGCTTTAGCAGTGTTTAGATTGTCATGATGTATTATTCCAGATCTCTTACAATAGAATTTTTGGATAGATTAGCCAAAGAAATAGCTTTTTTTTTTTAAAGGATGTTGTAATTTTTTATTTATTTATTTATTTGTTAGAGAGAGAGAGAGAGAGAGAGAGAGATCGAGCACAGGCAGACAGAGAGGCAGGCAGAGGCAGAGAGAGAAGCAGGCTCCCTGCCGAGCAAGGAGCCCGATGTGGGACTCGATCCCAGGACGCTGGGATCATGACCTGAGCGGAAGGCAGCTGCTTAACCAACTGAGCCACCCAGGCGTCCCAAGAAATAGCTTTTTAATTAAAAAAAAAAAAAAAAAAAAAAAACTTTAGGAACTTTAATTTTATTTATACTAACCCTTTCCCTAGGCCAGTTCAGTGTGGCCTACAATTCTTCCCTTTTTACATTATTATTTGATTCTTGGCTCATTTCTTGACATTTTCTGTTCAAGCTTCTTTCTGTCCATCTGCTTTTATTTCTTATTGTAGGTCCGGCTTTAAATAACAGAATACATTGAGAATCACCAAGCACAGGTTAGAGTTATTTATTGTTTGATCTTAGATGAACCATATATATTTACTCTTTGAAGAGCTCATCCATTTTTTTTCCATGCTGACTTTAAAATCGAGTTGCTTGTTTCTGCCAGACAGTTTGTACTAATGGATGTTATCAAACAAACGAACTGGTATTTGCTTTTTGCTACATAATTTCCTCCCGGGTATTATTAAGCCCCAGATCCTATGAACTTTATAGACTGTCTCATTATTTCCAAGCTGACTCAGCCACAGAATTTTTTGCATCTCCTTAGAGTATAAACCATTTCAAATAATAATAATAATTCAGTTTTTGTCTTCCTCCTTTTATATTCTTTTCTGTGGCCTCCTAACCCCTCACCCGCTGGGTGTAACACTTCTCTAGTGTGGCCACTTCGGGTGTCTTTCCAAATCTCCCCAGGATATTCTTGTGCCGTGATTTTTTTCAGAATCATTCTCTTGTTTGCCTCTTTTAGAAACCATTGCACAAATTAGGATGAATTAATAAATGATTTCCCCTCTTCATTTGTCGCCATGGCGATTACTAAAGTTAAATCATGCGCATACACGCTCACTGCTTCCCCCTTGCTCTGACTTCCCTAGGGGCCTTTTCCTAAGCAGGCCCCCCCCACCCCCCGCCCAACCCCCTCCCTTTCGCTCCCCTCGTCCCCCCCACCCCCGCCCCCACAGGGGCCAGCCGGGCATGCGCATTCGCAGCAGCTCACAAAGCAGCTGAGGATCAGAGGGCTCTAACTTGCTTGGTTTGGGTTTGATCCTAATACACCACTGGGGTATTTTCCAAAGAATTTTGGTTTTTGCTTAGAGCATATACGTGCCGAAATCTACATTATAGTGTATTTTTGGGCTGGTTTCTGTGAGTCAGGTTTATACTTGTGATTATCATTTTTAGCTACAGAAGATATTTTATTGAAGCATATAAATGAAATTGTATGGTCTTCCCTTGTCCAGAGAATAAGTTGGGCTCTCAGATTCTTCCAGAGCTTCTATCCTCTGGTGTTTCTACTGTTCTTCGGTGGTTACTCATTTCAGTTTCAAACACTCCTGCTCAGTTTCAAACACTCCTGCTCAGAAAGAATAGGACCTCCTTGGGCAGGGCACAAGTCTTTGCCACTTAAAAAAAAAAAAATGCAATATGTGCATCCATACCCTAGGTACCTGTAAAATTCTTTCCTTTCTTGGATTGATCCCTATAGCATTATCACTAATTTAAGAGGATATTGGTTTCTACTACTTTTTCCTTTGACCTTGGAAACTCTTCTATGATGTCGGAAAAATTTTAAAGCAGACCCTTGTCATAAACTTTTTAGTAACTAAATGCTTCATTTGCAACAACAAACATTTTTTTTTTGTAGCAACTGTGTGCCAGGAATAGTAAGAAGTACCAGAGTTGAAAAGATAAATGGCCTGATCCCTGCTCTGAAGGAAATCAGTCGAGCGTGGGGGAAAGAAGGGAACTCAAATAAGTAAATCACAGTACATCCTGAGATGTGCAACAACAATAGCAAAACGGATTTTTAAAAATTGGAGGAAGCAATACCAGGCACAAGAAAGGCTCAGCAGAAGAAAGGACGTCTTCATAATTTCTAACAATGGTTTGCCTTGCCAATTGCCATTTTCATTATAGAAAATCTGTATAATGGATAAATATGTAATTAGCTATCTAACTCCCCCAGGGAGATAACTACTGCTACTATTTTTATGTATTTCCTTGCTTTTTTTTTTTTTTTAAGATTTTATTTATTTATTTGTCAGATAGAGAGAGAGCACAGGAGCGAGCACAGGCAGACAGAGTGGCAGGCAGAGGCAGAGGGAGAAGCAGGCTCCCTGCTGAGCAAGGAGCCCAATGTGGGACTCGATCCCAGGACGCGGGGATCATGACCTGAGCCGAAGGCAGCCACTTAACCAACTGAGCCACCCAGGCGTCCCTATTTCCTTGCTTTTATGTGCTATACCTATTCCGGTAAGTTTGAGATACTACTGTCAACATCATTTATTATCCTGCTCTTCTCACTTAATATTCTAGGAATATGTTCGAAATGGTTCTAGATTATTAGTGGCGCATCTTGACTTTCCTTTGGCCTCTGACTCCGTAGGCAGATGTTGATCAAGGTCTAAGTTAAATAAAGGTCCCAAGCCCCTGGGACCTTGGTGCTTATGTAGAACCTGCTAGTCAGGACTCAGGACGTTTTTGCAGGACGGGCAGAATTTTCTACTGAGGTTAAATGGGAATGTGTCCTGGCTCCCTTTAGCTTATTTCTTAATAATCCATTGATGCGCTGTTCACGTTTTAGCATCCCACCCTACTAGAGGAGACATACAAAAGCAGTGTTCCATATACTGCTGATGTCAGTATCATTTGGGTGTGTGGAAGTGGCCCATGGAGGCGGCGTGCCCCTCTGGCTTCCTGTTGTTACAGTTGGATTGCAAATAAAATACTCTAAAACTCAAGTCATTATCTTCCATAGATGTGCCCCCACTTTTACCTTGCTTCTAAACAGAGTTCCCATAGGACAGATTCCCTCCTGGAGTTCTATTTTGTAAACAGTGTTTCCTGGAGGATGCTGTGATTAAGAGTCTCTTATGGTTTGTCTCCCTCTCTGGTTTCATCTTGTTTTATTTTTTTCTCTCTTTGCCTATGATCCTCTGTTTTGTTTCTTAAATTCCACACGTGAGTGAGATCATATGATAATTGTCTTTCTCCAACCGACTTACTTCACTTAGCATATTACCCTCTAGTTCCATCCATATCAGTGCAAATGGCAAGGTTTCATTTTTTTTATGGCTGAGGAATTTTCCATTATATATATATACATACATACATACATACATACACACCACATCTTCTTTATCCATTCATCTGTTGATGGACATCTAGGTTCTTTCCATAGTTTGGCTATTGTGGACATTGCTGCTATACACGTTGGGGTGCAGGTGCCCTTCAGATCACTACGTTTGTATCTATAGGGTAAATACCCAGTAGTGCAATTGCTGGGTCATGGGGTAGCTCTATTTTCAACTTTTTGAGGAGCCTCCATACTGTTTTCCAGAGTGGCTGTACCAGCTTACATTCCTACCAGCAGTGTAGGAGGATTCTCCTTTCTCCACATCCTTGCCAACATCTGTCGTTTCCTGACTTGTTAATTTTAGCCATTCTGACTGGTACGAGGTGGCATCTCATTGTGGTCTTGATTTGTATTTCCCTGATGCTGAGTGATATTGAGATCATTTTTTTCATGTGTCTGTTGGCCATTTGGATGTCTTCTTTGGAGAAGTGTCTGTTCATGTCTTCTGCCCATTTATTGATTGGATGGATTGTTCTTTGGGTTTTGAGGTTGATAAGTTCTTTATAGATTTTGGATACTAGCCCTTTATCTGATATGTCATTTGCAAATATCTTCTCCCATTCTGTTGGCTGATTTTGGTTTTGACTTGATGGAAGTCCCGATAGTTCATTTTTGCCCTTGCTTCCCTTGCCTTTGGAGATGTGTCTAGTAAGAAGTTGCTACAGCCAAGGTCAAGGAGGTTACTGCTTGTATTCTCTGGGATTTTTGATGGTTTCCTGTCTCACATTAAGGTCTTTCACTCATTTTGAATTTATTTTTGTGTATGGTGTAAGAAGGTGGTCCAGTTTCATTCTTCAGCATGTGGCTATCTACTTTTCCCAATACCATTTGTTGAAGAGACTGTCTTGTATTCCATTGGATATTCTGTCCTGCTTTGTCAAATATTCATTGACCGTAGAGTTGGGGGTCCATATCTGGGCTCTCTAGTCTGTTCCATTGATCTATATATCTGTTTTTGTGCCAGTACCACACCAAGTTGATGATTATAGCCTTGTAATAGGGCTTGAAGTCCAGAATTGTGATGCCACCAGCTTTGATAAAATATACAAAACATAAAATTGACCTTTTTAACCACTTTTAAGTTTACAATTCAGTGGCATGAAGTACATTCACATTGTTGTACAACCACCACCACTATCCCTCTCCAGAACTTCATTTTCTCAAAGTAAAATTCTGTGAGCGTTAAACACTAACTCCCCATTACCCTAGTCTGGAGGGGGGGGGTGTGTGTGTGTGTGTGTGTGTGTGTGTGTGTGTGTGTGTGTGTTGTGTTTTTAATTTAGCCTTGACTTCTGTTAAAAAGAAAATATCAATGAAGAAAGTTAGGTTTTGATTTAAGCATCTAATTTAAGCTGGCTAACTAAAAATTGTTTTTTTCTTTAAAGATTTTTTTTTTAATTTATTTGACAGAGAAAGACCACAAGTAGGTAGAGAGAGGAAGGGAAGCAGGCTCTCCGCTGAGCAGAGAGGCCCGATGCGGGGCTCGATCCCAGGACCCTGAGATCATGACCTGAGCTGAAGGCAGAGGCTCTAACCCACTGAGCCACCCAGGCACCCCTAAAAATTGGTTTATACATATTCAGTTTGAAACCTAACAAAGAATGATAATTCTGCATATTTCTGGTGTTATTATTCTTGTTGCTATTACTGCAATACTAACACGATGTTACTCTTATTATGATTAGAAGAATTCTCACTGCTCCTGTTACGATCACTAACATCATTACCACCATCAATTCTTTCCAGGCTTTCTCCAGCAGCTCTCTCCCTAATCTTCCTGCTTCAACTCCTGCCCCTTAATTATTCATTCTGATAAGCCTATTTTTAATTATCCAGCTAGATGAGCTGGACTCCAGGTACTTTTTCAGCAAGTACAACTTTAAACTAAAAAATGTGACTTTTAAAAAGCTATCCTTTGGGAAGAGTAATTGAAATAGAATTCAGTCCTTCTGATTCTCTGAAAGGTACCTCTGTAACAAGATAGGTTCACAGACAGCTGGAAATCATGCCCTTTCGTGTATTAGCTCCTTCCAGGAGACCTGAGTTGGCTGGTGCCATTGCCATCACTTTTATCAAGGATTGCTCTAAGAAGCAATCTTCAGAAAGTTGCCATTGTGTCTCTTATTAGGATTTTATTCTGTGACTCCTTCATGGGGGCTTGCCAGAGCAGTTCATGTACATCATAACCACATTTCTTCCCAGCAAGGGAATGTTTTTATACTGTGAGTACTGAATTATGATACCATCCAGATTTTTTTTCTGTGTTTGTTGGTGGAAAGTCGAGAGCCAAATCTGTCGCCCACTCCTAGCCAAAAAGGATATTTTTTAGCTTCAGCCCTGACTGTTTTATGTCTCCATTCTTGTTTTAATTTCTTCTTTAGCTTTTATGATACTTTTTTTAAAAAGATTTTATCTATTTATTTGAGAGAGAGAAAATGAGCAGTGGGGAGGGGCAGAGAAAGAGAGAAGAAGCAGACTCTCTACTGATCAGAAAGCCTGATGCAGGGCTCGATCCCAGGATCCTGGGATCATGACCTGAACTCAAGGCAGATGCTTAACTGACTGAGACCCCAGTCTCAGTCAGTTAAAAATGATAACTTTTTTTTACTTAACAATGCTTATCCCTTTATTTTAAAAAATAACAATGCTTACTTTTTTTTTTTTTTTACTTAACAGTGCTTATCCCTTTATTTTAAAAAATAATCTGAACATACTAAGAGGTGCCATAATTATGTAACTCTGGGAAAGGCCAGTCCAGTTTGAGGGGACCTTTCACTGGTAGACATCTTCACCTTCCTTGTAGCAGAAACAGTAACTGTACCCCAGATATCGATATGCACCCCCATGTTTCTCAGTCTCTTGCTCATAGGAGGGCCATAGCACTGGTTTCAGTCCTCTGAGAACACTCAGGGGCAGAGGAAAGCCCTCTAGCTCATATCTCCTCAGCCTCAGCAGCCAGAGAACCAAGCTGAATGGATGGAACCACGGGCAGGAAGCAGCCTGGGTCCCTGAGTCACCATGTGAAAGACGGCTGCTCTGGAGTGAGCTAAACTACATACAAATTTGTGTGGGAATAAACCTTTACTGGACATGTCACAGAGATCTGGAGTTTAATTTGTTACCCTAGCAAAGCCTAATGTACCTAATACACTGGGTTACCAGAGAAGAGGTGAACACTGATGAAGGCATCATGGAAGGCATTCTCCTCTCAGACCTGTCTGTGGCACCTTTTTGGATAGCTGCATCTCCTCAGTCACTTTAAGTTAATTTCTAGGATAAGCATTTTCCATGTTTTTAAAACTTTGTCGACATCATTTTCAATGAATATATTTCATATTCTGTACTTTATTTGAGTATTTGGGGACATTTAAGCTGCTCCCTGCACATGCAGATTTTTTTGCTATTATAAATAATGCTGTGATAAATAGCTACATATATAGACCTGAGGTCACATTTCAGATTATTTCCTTGTTCCTGAGGTTATGAATTCAGATTGCCTAAGTGTTTTCCATAAAGCTGTACTGGAGGAGTTTTCCAGTTAGAGGTTAAGAATATCTCCAGCAATGATAACTAGAGGTAACCTAGAACAGACCAGGTGTAGCGCATAAGCCTGGGATAATGGTAGAGAGGTGGGCAGGCCCTGATCATATAGAACCTGAATGCCCACCTGAGTTATAGCCAGGAGCTGGGGACCTCGCTGAGGGGTTCAGCGTTTGCTGTATACATAGCATGCCAGCACCATCTGGAATAGAGCTCAGAGGGACCCGAAAGGAGTCTGGGGGCCAGACTCCTGGCCAGACTCCTGGGAGACTACTGCAAAGTCAAGGTAAGAAATGCTGAAGGCCTGAACTGCAGTGTTGGCACTGGTAATGCAAAGAATTGGATTTAGCCAAGAAAGATTAGGGAAGTAAACCCAGCTTGAGACAGCATTTGGAGTAATTGAAAATGGCTGCCCATATCAGCTGGTGACTGATAGATACATCTGTATTTGTTTATTACTAAAACATGCCTGTATTTTCCATTCTGATTCTAAACAATAGAGAAAAATCCAGCAAGTAGCATAGTTATTCAAGAACTATAACAGCAGAAAGAGACTTCAAGCACCGAAACAGATTTTATCACTCAAAAAACAACAACAACGACAACGAAAACCCAAACCTTGAGGACCAGCTTTGGCTTATCTTTTTAAGACTTTCTTCTGAGTTATTGGGCCCAGAACACGCCCATAACTTGGTCATTTAGGCAAGGTTCCATCTTGGACAGATAATTGTTGGTAAGAGCTACACTACCCTGCATCTTTCTCTTCTCTCCATTTTAGGAATGAGACTGAATTTCAATTGTATCAGTTTATGAGCTCTCTTTAGTAGTTGGGGACATAGAATGTGTCATACTGTCCTTTTTTTTTAAACATAAGTCCACTTTTACAGAGATCAGAGCACAAGTAACAGCATTTGTTTTGAAAGAGATGAAGTGGAGATTTAAACACAACAACATGCCAGATTATAAATCAAAAAGGAAGAAATGGTTACTGTCAGAGTATAGAACAAATTTATAGTGAAGGACAAATGAAGCTTATATGTGCAAATTGGGGCAGTAGATACCCTTGCTTACGAAGGAATTTCTGGTGACATTTCAACATCTGAGTCAGACAGGACCTAATAGGGTTAGCCCTGGAGATTTGGAAAAGAAATGTTTTTGGGGCTGCTGAAAAGTCCATGCTGAAATTTGCTCTGTGAGTTTCGATGAATTCTTTGGAAGGCCTGTTATGGATGTCTGCAGTTGACAAGATGCTCGTACTTCATCCCTGTCCATCTAACCAATCAGACAGCCAGCTGCTTTCCTTTCTCAGTTAATGTAACTGATAGAACGTTTTAACATGGACCCAATTATTGACTCCTCAAATATTACGATCCTCTAATGCCTATGCTCTATGACAGGTGACATTTTCCTCTACCAGAGAAGCAGCTCTGGGAGACATCTAGTACAAAGTACGTTGGCAAACAGTGGGGAGATCCATTTGTAAGGTTTCTGAACAAGCATGTATCCTATGACTTCCAGACTGACTTGCCTGGCAAGTCCCAGCCTCCGTAAAATCAAATTAATAAGATGTATGGAGTTAATGGAGGTCTCAGCTGCTAACAGTGGCTTGCGTCCAATGAGCCTCCTTTGAAAACTGTTCACTGTGTCTCAGAGAATTTTCTTGTTTGGCTTCCAGCCAAACCCACCTGGGCAGTTCTTAGCTTCCCCTGCTTCTCCTGAAACTCTGATGGGAGATCCAGGTCTCTGGTTCTTTAATAACAACACAAGTTCACAGTCATCTGATAGTCATCTGTGAACTTCCCTCTTTAGGGGGCAAAGGGTCTCTCATTCACTCTCCCTGCCAGGCACGACATGATCATATTAAGCCACATAACATAAAAATGAGTTATCATCTCATATAAAAATGAACATCATTTTAGTATTTGAAAACCTTAAAAATCAGAATAAAGTTTTACTGAAAGTACTAAAAATAGATACTAGTCCCCAGGGGCCAATATGATTGTAAGATCAGTCAGACGAACCGAATGTCTGTGTGGATAGAAAATTCCAAACTGTTTATGAGTTGGTTGGTTTTTTTTGGGTTTTTTGTTTTTTGGGTTTTTTTTTTTTTAGAAAAAAAAAAAAAGCTCTGTAATGTGGTCAGGATTCTGACTCTGAGTCCTAGGACTCATGAGTGGAAAACAAAGGGGTGCTTCCTAGCCAGGCGGAGATGGTCTGTCCTGACTTTACCCTGCCATGCCTGTTACATATGCTTGATTAGGAGCAGATTTTTTTTCCAAGTTCCTTATTTTTTTAAAAGAGCGATGAGTGTTGACTGATTTTCATGAGGTTTGACTTATCCTTTCATGCCCATGTTATGCAAATTAGATTATTGGTCTTCATTTTCACAGCTGTTTCTTTATAGATGTGATTTTAAAAATAACTTCACAGTTTTATTGCTAATTGTGGGAAATTTTGAAAATAGAAGTATAAAGAAGTAAACAAATCTAATCTCACAACCCAGAAATAATCATTATTAAATTGGTAGTTTAATTTTCTCTCATGCATAGATGTAAGCATCATATGTATGTCGTTAAACATTGTAAAGTCAGCCCATTCATACAGTTTTATTCTACTTTCTTATTTGACATTAAAAAATAAGCATTTTCCTGTAATTTTAGAAATTATTTTAAGGGGCGCCCAGGTGGCATAGTCGGTTAAGCATCTCACTCTTGGTTTCGACTCAGGTCATGATCTCAGGGTCATGAGATCAAGCCCCGTGTGGGGCTCCTTGCTCAGCACACAGTCTGCTTTGGATTCTCTCTCCCTCCCGCTCATGTTCTCTCTCTCTCTCTCTCTCAAATAAATAATCTTTAAAACAAAAAAGAAACTGTTATTATTATTATTTTAAAATACCTCAGTAGTTATGTAACATAGTCCATTGTTGGAGTTTATTTGACCGTCCCCTACTGTTAATTGCTTATAGTTTTCATCATTACAAAATTATGACCTTAATTGTTAATATCTTTTTCTGTATTTAAGATACAGATACATTCTTTAAGATACATTCCTAACAATGAGTTTACTGGGTCAGGAGTAATAAGTTTTGCCTAACTGCTTTCCTAAAAGATGATAAGGATTTACTCACCACTAGCAGGATGAGAGAGTGCTTGTGTTAACGTACCTTCGGAACCAGGAAGTAGCATGGTTTAAGGCTCTTTCTCATCTGATCGCCAAATATAAAGAGCATGCTTGGTTTTGGTTCCCATGTCTTTGATTTCTCTGAGATGTTACAATTGACTACCATAGTACTTTGTACTTAGTCTACTACTATTGATTAATCAGTATATGATATCTAATGTAAATTGTCATTGGCCATAGATACTTCCTAATTTCAGAGATGTTAAAATGGGGAGGAGAATGGTATGGCCTAGAATTGGTAAAATATGATATTGACTTTTTAATATTTGTTTTCATATTTTTAGTAAATGGTATTTCTCATTTTTTTCTCATGTAAGTATTTTTATTTTGTTTTTATAATGCTTTTTGATTAACAGAGAAAGATATTTTTAAAAATTTATGAATTTTTACCCCTCAGTTTATCTCTTTAACACTTCCCTATCAAGAAATAACATAACTGATGAATTAATTAACTGTATTTTTCAAATTTATCTGAAATTTATGTTGGTACAAAGCATCTCCCTCAATAGTCACTGTGTATGAAAACTATTACTTAAAAAAGTTATTTTTTTCAGAAACATAATTTTATATATTCCGCCAAATTAAAAGTTATATAGAATGGTGGAAATTTAAAATGTCATAGTTGTGGGGCACTTGGGTGGCTCAGTTGTTAAGCGTCTGACGCCTTCTGCTTGGGTCATAATCCCAGGGTCCTGGGATCAAGCCCCACATTGGGCTCCCTGCTCAGTGGGAAGCCTGCTTCTCCCTCTCCCTCTGTTCCTGCTTGCTGTGCCCCTCTCTGTCAAATAAAAAAAATAACTTTTTAAAAATAAAATAGGACAGGGACGCCTGGGTGGCTCAGTTGGTTAAGCGGCTGCCTTCGGCTCAGGTCATGATCCCAGCGTCCTGGGATCGAGTCCCATATCGGGCTCCTTGCTCGGCAGGGAGCCTGCTCCTCCCTCTGCCTCTGCCTGCCTCTCTGTCTGCCTGTGCTCTCTCTCTCTCTAATAAATAAATAAAATCTTAAAAAAAAAAAATTTTAAAAATAAAATAGGACAGTTTCTTTGGAAATTTGTTTGACAATTTCTACTAAAGGTAAACACATACTACCCTCTAAACTAGCCATTTCACTCTTGGATCTATCTCCAAAAAAATGAATGCATATGTTCACAGAAAGACTTGTACAAGAATAGTCATAGCATGTTCATTCATAATGGGCAAAAAAGATGAAAACAACCTAGATGTCTAATAGTAGGAGAATCTATAGATCAGTTTGGTACATACATATGATGGAATATTACTTGGCCATAAAAAGAAAGAAGCTATTGATGTCTGTCAAAGCACAGATAAACCTGAGAACATCATGTTGAGCAAAAGAAGCCAGGGAAAAATAAATACATACTTTATGATTCCATTTATGTGAAATTCAGTCACAGCAAAGCTAACCTGTGGTGACTAAGTCATAATGGTGGTTTCATGGCAAGGAGTGGGTATTGACTGGTAAGGGGAGGAGAGTACTGTCTGGGGTGATGGAAACAGTGTATATCCATATCTGGATATTTGTGTGCAAATATATAGGAACTCAGTAAACCACCAAGCTTTCTTAAGATCTATGCAATTTACCGCATATTATACCTTCATTTCTAATAATGGAAATAAAATGTTTTAAGCACCAAAGAAGCTATGTTGTAGACTTTTTTTTAAAAAAGCAGCTCACTTTGTACATTAGTCAGAATTACATAAAATTTAAATTCAGAGTTTGCTGGTGATGTTTTCTAGTAATTTTTTTCTCTGATTCCTTTGGGTTTACATATATACAGGGCCAAAAATTAGTTATCACTTAATCTAAGGGATTAAAGGAAGGAAACATGAAAGGAAATGGCAGTGCTGATAAATGATGTCTGATGAGTTACTTTCTGTTGTATTTTCAACAGAGCAAATGCTGCCTTAGGAAAGAAGTCTTGAACTGTAATAACCTTGTTAAATATGGCATTCTGACTTCAAATGTCCTGATCCCCAGTTATATTAATCAACTAGACACTCGGGACGAAGGCCAACCAGCCTTGCTGCCCCAGCCAGACGATATAATTAGACCAGGGTCAAGTTTGAAGCCGAGAGCCGCTCTCTACCAGAACCTAAAGGAGTGAGGCACCTATAAAATGAGGGTTTCTGCAATTCCCTTGTAACTCGCATTCCCAAAGGATCCATTTCTTCCATTGTAGCTAAAAGAGAAATAGAGTTTAGTGGCTAGAGGATCTGATACAGTTCCTTGGGATTTAAAGTTTTGTTGGGTGTTCTTTAATGCTATTTAAACCTCATGCTGTGGACATCAGGTGAAATGAAATGGCTGTTTATTGCAAAACTTTAACTTTGAAAAGCACTCTACTGTTTACATGTAAAGCTCTCTTACATATCATTTCTAATTTACATCTCAGCAGCCTTTAACCGAGGTAGAGTGGGTACCATTAATGTGCCTTTATTTTACTCAAAGAAACCCTTAACTCAGAGAGGCTGGTCACAGGGCCCAAAGCAAAGCCAGCTTCTGGGACTTCAGAGTCCTCATTCTTTCCACCCTAAAGCACCGCCCCGCCCTCACCCCTACAGCGCAGGGGTGCTCTGCCCAGCCCTCAGCTCTGGGAGTACAGTTTTGCCTGAGTCAGCCTCAGAAACCCCCATCTCACTCTAAGCCAAATGTCTGAGCACCCCAGGGAAACAAATCTAATGGAGGCCAGCTTTAAGGGTTTTGCTTTCTCCTCAGTGATTCCAGGCTGGCTTTTGTGGCTCTGAAAACAGGCCTGCCTTTCTCAGAGGCAGCCAGTGCTGGTGCTCCTGAGGGGAGCAGAAGGTACTCAGCTGCATTCTTTTCCTTCCCCTCCCTCAGGTAAAACTGCTAGCAGAGCACGTCAGCTTGCCAAAACGAAGGAATTAGGTTGTTAAACAATAGCCAGAATATGGTCACTGCTGGTTCTGTGTGATAGCTCTTTTTTCCCTTTTCCTTTTCTTCTTGTTTGTTTTAAAAATGTTTCCATAACCTAAAAAGGGGGAATCAGGGAAATGTAGTTTTTTGTAATTGGTCCAAACATTTCAGACAAGCCCAATAGCAGAGATAATCGCCCCCACCCCAGTGAGGCACTGGGCCCGTTGCCAAGGGTTACCCTAGGGGAAGCTGGTGTCTGCTTAATTGGCCGACCTGATCCCCACCACACCCCAGAACACCACATTGTCACCACTGCGAGGACTTTCTGTATAGGAGACACAGAAAAAGGAGACCACATGGAAGGAAATAACTTGATGACGAGAAGTCCATCATCACAGGAGTGAGGGAAGTCTAGCCCAGCTCCATGATTATTTTCCACGTTGTTCATACCTCTCGGCTACTAAGTCCTTCGAGATTATTTCAAAATGCTGATTTGGAACCATCCTTTACAGCTTTAGCTCCTGTTCTTACCTATTTTTTTTTTTTTCTGAGAGTTTATTTGTTGGAGCAGAAACAGGGGAAGGGAGAGGCAGAGGAAGAAGTAGGCTCCCCACGGAGCAGGGAGCCCAATGCGGGGCTCGATCCCAGGACCCTGAGATCAGGATCTGAGCTGAAGGCAGATTCTTAACTGACTGAGCCACCCAGGCAACCCTGGTTCTTACTTTTTAAATAGTCTAGTTTTCAACCCAACTGAGTTTCTCATACATCTCATGCTACTGCTGCTCTGTCTTTACTTACATAAATTCCTTCTCCTTAGATTCTTGCTTCCAGTTGTTCTTCCTATCCTACAGTATCCTAATGTCCTCACAAAGTAACCACTCCCTTCCTTGAATTCTGGGATACTTTTATTTGTATCTCTTTATGACCCATTCCTTTGTATGTTGTACTAACATCGCTTAATATAGTTAATGGCACCATTATCCACCGAACACTTAACTAGCCAAGCATTTATCCAACAAGTATTTAATCCTTACAGCAACCTGGTAAGGCATTTTACTAGCCAGGATAGGCTAGGTTTTGCTGCAGCACCAACAACACCAAGAAATCCCAACTCTCAGTGGCTTAACACAACATAGATTTTTTTATGTTTTGTGTTTTATGTGTGCATCAGCAAAGAGCGTCTGCTCATGGCTGTCAGGTGATGAAGCAGTTACCATCTCAAATGTTCTGGATTTTGATAGACTTGAAGTGAAATCTGTTATTTCTTTTTTTATCTTACTGGACAGAATTAGCCACATAGCCATAGCTTCCAACAGGAGAGCCTGTAATTTTCCCATATGCTTAAAAGATGCAGAGGTAGGGGCACCTGGGTGGCTCAGTCGTTAAGCATCTGCCTTTGGCTGAGGTCATGATCCCAGCTTCCTGGGATCAAGCCCCACATTGGGCTTCCTGCTCTGCCGGAAGCCTGCTTCTCCCTCTCCCACTCCCCCTACTTGAGTTCCCTTTCTTGCTGTGTCTCTCTATGTCAAATAAATAAATAAAATCTTAAAAAAAAAAAAAAAGCAGAGGCAGCATATTGGTTGAATCGTATTAATGAGTGCCTCAGATAGGTACTAGTATCCTCATTTCACAGACAAAGAAACTAAGGCCCAGAGAAGTTAAGGGTTATCTCAGGACTGTCAGCCAAAATGTGTCAAAAATGAAACTTGTTCTGCGCCCCACAAGCCTGAGATTTTAACCCACACAGTATGGACTGTGCAGCTTCCTATCAGCCCATCAATTCTTTATTAAAAACACCTCACCAATAGGACACATGTCTGACTCATCTTTGCAGCCCCATGCCTAGCACAATGCTCTGTATAAAATAGTACTGTGTAACTATTGTGCATTAATGAATTTGTTATTCTGCGTTAATATTCCTACTTTTTCTCAGAACTCAACATTCCAAGTAGTGAGTTCTGGTATCAGCTTTAGAATCTCTTTAACAATATACAGAAATATTCTTTTCCAGATTTTTTCATGTATAGCTAAGAAATCCACCTTCCATACCAGACTGAAGTGTTGCTGTGTCAATCAAGTTCTTTTTTCATTAATAGGATGGAAATAAGCTACTGGTTTGCATAATATAGCACAGTAGAAAATGTAGAGAAATCCTATGATACATTGAATGCCTGGGTTGCTAGTTCTGGACCACAGGCATGGCATTTGCGCCAAAGATAATGCACAAAAGAAGCCAGTGATTTTCATGTGTCTTTCAAAGCCATGACTGTCAAAGTCTGGTGAAGTTCTCATTGAATTCACCTGATTTTAGGAGCAGCTAGACAAATGGAATCCTGTAAGAAAATCAATGAGAGCAATTTAGATTTCTTATGTCCTCTGGGGAGGAATAGAATACATTTCTCCTGTGAAACATGCATGACAGTGTCTGGGCTCAGTTGACATTCTGTAAGTGCCATCCTCACTGCCGTTTTGGTCATTCTAACCTTGGTAATGCTTATGCTCAGATCCATAAATCGATGTTCCCAAAATGAGATTTGCATAGAAGGAATGGCTCTGTGTGATGTGTACCAGGCAGTCTAAGCAGAATATAGGCTCATTGATGTCCCTAACGTTCTTGCTGGGAGCAACTGGCCCCCAGAAGAAGACAGAATTGTTTTATATTTGAGAATCTATTTAAATTAAGGAAAGTGCTTTCTGAGTATGCTTTACCACAGTAAGCTCACTTGCAAGGAATAAGAATTAAATTGTTGTTAATCAAATCACGGCTTGGGGAAAACGGACTTTCAGAATTCATTTTTTCAGCACGCAATACTGAAAGTGTATCCTATTCTAGGTACTCTACTAGGGTTTGGAGATAGAAATACTTTGACTCTGCCCTCCCAGGGCGTCTCAAACTCTGTGGCTCAGTCAGTTAAGTGTCTGACTCTTGATTTCTGCTCAGGTCATGATCTCAGGGTCGTGATATTGAGCCCTGTGTTGGGCTCTGCACTGGGTGTGGAGCCTGCTTAAGATTCTCTCTCTCCCTCTGCCCCTCACCCCTCCCTTAAAAATGAAAACAAACAAACAAACAAAAAAACCCATGATGCTTTAGCTTCTAATGGGCCAGGGAGTATTGTAAATATTTTATACTTTTCGTCCTTTTTTCTTTTACAACTTAAGTTTCTTCTCAGTTTAAAGACCTAAATCTAAACCAGATTAGTATTTTGTGGGATAAAAGGGGTTATGCATTTCAATATTAGTGCAGTCTGCCATATTGCTTAATACAGTTAAACCAATTTATGTTCCCACCAAAAGTATATGAATGTTTGCCCCATTGCCAACATGACCTATTACCAAATTTAAACATAAATGCAAATTATCCACAAAAAATGTCTCATTGTTTTAATTTCCATTTTCTTATTTTAGTTAGGAAACACTTTTGCAAGTCTGTTTTTAAGATCTTATTAATTGATTTATTCACTTATTTGAGAGAGAGTACATGTGAATGTGAACAGGGGATGGGGGAGGGGGAAGGGCAGAGGGAGAGAGTCTCCAGTAGACTGGGCTCAATCCCACGACCCTGAGATTGTGACCTGAGCCAAAACCAAGAGTCCAGAGCTTAACTGACTGAGCCACCCAGGAGCCCCACTTTTGCAAGTGTTTGAAGACATTTATCTGAAGTCTTAAATTCAGTTTGGGCAAAAATATCAGCAAGGAATATTCTTTCCTCAACAGTAATTATGCATTTGTGAAAATATGTTAGAACAAAGAAAACAATTTTAAGGTATCTGGATATAAGATCAGCATGTAATCAGTGGTTTTCAGTTCATTGGAATGGTATTAGCTAAGCAGTACTGAAGCTATTGTATCTTTTTTCCTTTTGACCTCCTCATCCATCTCTCCGCCCACCCCGGCATCTTAGCAGTTTATTCTCTCTGTTTGTTGTCTTGCTGTTGTTGTTACTGTCTTTGTTTTTAAACTTTACGTACAAGAGACATCGTACAGTATTTATCTTTCTCTGACTTATTTAATTTAGTCTAATGCGCTCCAGGTTCATCTATTTTGTCACAGATGGTGAGATTTCATTCTTTTTGTGGCTGAGTAATATATTCCATTGTGTGTATGAGACAGAGAGAGAGAATGTGTGTGTGTGTGTGTGTGTGTGTGTGTGTACACCACATTTCTTTATCCATTCGTCCATTGATGGACACTTAGGTTGTTCCCATATCTTGGCTATTATAAATAATGCTGCAAGGAATATGGAGGAGCAGATATCTTTTAGAGTTCATGTTTTCGTTTTCTTCAGATAAATACCCAGAAGTAGAATTGTCAGATTACACAATAGTCCTATTTTTAATCTCTTGAGGAACCTCCATACTGGTTTCCACACTGGCTGCCGAAGGTTACATTCCCACCGACAGTGTATGCTGGCTCCCTTTTCTCTACATCCTCTCCAACACTTACTATGTCTTGTATTTTTGAAAAAAGCCATTTTAACAGGTGTGAGGTGATATCTCATTGTGGTTTCAATTGGGATATCTCTAATGATCAGTGATATTGAGCATCCTTTCATGTAGTCGTTGGGCATCTGTATGTCTTCTTTAGGAAAATGTCTATTCAGATCTTCAGCCCATGTTTTAATTGGATTATATTTTGCTGTCAAGCTGTATGTATTCTTTGTACATTTTGGGTATTAGTCCTTTATCAGATATGTGATTTGCAAATATTTTCTCCCATTCAGTAGATCACTTTTTTATTTTGTTGAGGTTTCCCTTGTTCTGCAGAAGCTTTTTTTAGTGATGTCATCTCACTTGTTTATTTTTTCCTGCTTGTTTATTTTTGCTTTTGTTGCTTTTGCCTTTGGTGTCAGATTAAAAAAAAAAAAAATTTGCCAAGCCCTATGTCAGAGAGCTTCGTGCCTGTGTTTTCTTCTAGGTGTTTATGGTTTCAGGTTTTATGTTTAAGTCTTTAATCCATGAGTTAGTTTTTGTGTATGGTGTAAGATAAGGGTACACTTTTCATTCTTTGGCTGTCCAATTTTCCCAACACCATTTATCACAGACACCGGGCTTTCCCCATTGTATATTCTTCACTTCTCTGTCATAAATTAATTGGCCATATCTGCATGGGTTTATGTCTGGGCTCTCTGTTTGTTCCACTGATCTATATGTATCTGGTTTTATGCCAATACCATATGGTTTCAATTATTTTAGCTCTGTAATATAATCTGAAATCAGAGAGCTTTATGCTTCCAGATTTGTTCATTTTCAAGATTGCTTTGGCTCTTTGGGGTTTTGTGTGTGTGGGTCCATATAAATTTGGGGATTCTTTGTCCTTCTCTTTGAAAATTGATAATGGAATTTTGATAAGGATTGTATTAAATCTGTAGATTGCTTTGGGTAGTACGGATTTTTAACAATATTGAATTTTTCCTATCTCTGATCACAGAATATCTTTCCATTTATTTGTGCTTTCAGTTGCTTTTATCTATGTCTTATAATTTTCAGTATACAGGTCTTTCACCTCCTTGGTTAAATTTATTCCTAGGTATTTTTTGGATGCAATTATAAATAGGATTATTTTCTTAATTTCTAACAATTCACTATTAGTATATAGAAATGCAGCTGATTTTTATGTATTGATTTTGCATCTCCTGCAACTTCACTGAATTCATTTAATCTAACAGTTTTTGATAGAGTCTTTAGGATTTTCTATATATAATATCATGTCATCTGCAAATAGTGACAGTTTTATGCCTTCCTTTTCACTTTCGATGCCATTATTTTTCTTGCCTAATTGTTCTGTCTAGGACTTTAATACTGTGTTATATAAAAGTGGCAAGAGTGGGCATCCTTGCCTTTTTCCTGATCTTAGAGGAAAATCTGTCAGCTTTTCACTGTTGAGTCAGCTTTTGATAGCTAACATTGTGAGTTTGTCACATATGGTCTTTATTATGCTGAGGTACTTACCCTTTATACCTTCTTTGTTGAGAGTTTTTATCATAAATGGATGTTGAATTTTGTCAGATGCTTTTTCTGCAGCCATTGAGATGATCATAAGATTTTTATCCTTCATTTTGATAATGTGGTAAAACATTGAGGATTTGTGGATGTTGAACCATCCTTGCATCCTTGGAATAAATCCCACTTGATCATGGTGTATGATCCCTTTAATGTACTGTTGAATTTGCTTTTCTGATATTTAGTTGAGGATTTTGGCATCTATGTTCATCAGGGGTGTGTGTGTGTGTGTGTGTGTGTGTATTTGTTGTTGTTGTTGTGTCCTTTGGTTTTGGTGTCAGGGCAGTTCTGGCCTTATAAAATGAGTGTGAGAGAGTTCCCTCCTCTTCTATTTTTTGGCAGAGTTTGAGAAGGATTGGTATTACTTTTACTTTGAATGTTTGGTACATTGCACCAATGAAACCATCTGGTCCTGGACTTTTATTTTGGGGGAAGTTTTTTTTTTTTAGTGATTCAATCTCTTTACTAGTCATCGATCTGTTCAGATTTCCTACTTCATCATTATTCGCTCTTATAATTTGTATGTTTCTTAAAATGTATCTATGTCTTCTACTTGTCCAATTTTTTGGCATAAAATTACTCATAGTGGTGTCTTATAACCCTTTGTATTTCTGTGGTATTAGCTGTAACATTTCTTTCATTTCTGATTTTGGTCCTCTCCCTGTTTTTCTTGGTGAGTGCAGCTAAAGACTTGTCAATTTTGTTTATCTTTTCAAAGACCAGCTCTTAATTTCATATATCTTCTTTATTGTCCTTTTAGTCTCTATTTCATTTATTTTGGCTCTAATCACTGTTACTTTCTTTGGTCTCCTAACTTTGTGCTTCATTTGTTCTTCTTTATGTCCTTTGTCCTTTGATTATAATAGCAGCCCTCTGAAGGATTATCATAAACTATCACTTTGGAGGGTTGTTACACCAATTAAAGAATATTGTCATAAAAAACGAAAGAGAAAACTGAGCCATAGACAAGTTAAATTACTTACTCAAGGTCACAAAGCTAAGGAGTCATGGTCAAACTCTGAAATTCAGACACATACTCAGGTACTGCAACATATGTAGGGAAACACAATAGGGCAAAAAGGAAAAGAAACTAACTCTCCTTGGCAGAGTCCTGAGAAAAGGGTTGGGATGTTCAGAGAAGAGAAGGGATAGCTGAACTATGACTTGAAATGTGAGCAAGATTTGACACACCAGAGGAAAAAAAAATGAGAATGGCATTCCAGAGTTATGGTGAAATTGTGGGGTAAATGTGGGGACATAACTGAAGATGTGACAAGTGCCAGGTCTGGTGAGCCTTCTGTGTGCTCTGTGTTCATGCATCTTGACTATGTGCCAGGGGTGGGGGGAGGGGCAGCTGAAGCATTTCAAGTCTTCAGAGTGATATCATGTTTGTATTTTAGAAAGCTAAAGCAAGCAAGGGAAACCAGACCATGTCAAGAAGGGCCCTGAAAAAGTTGGGTGTAACTTTCTCTGGTACTTCATAATTCAAATACAAAAATCTCGTGGGAAGGTGATGGAGCTTGCCAGCTCATCATTTACCAGATCTGCTGGACAGTGGAGAATGGGGGGGAGTACAGAGCATTTAGAGGCCAATGTTATCCTCTTCCCAAATAAATCAGGCACACTAATACCTAAGTATAGTTCTGATGAGGCCATTGTTTGACAGCTCTTTCCTTCCGTAGCCAAGTGAACATGCTTAAGGCAGATCACTTTTCCCTTTGGTTTTGCCTGATTCCCAACCCCAGTAACTAAGATACTGCCTCCTTAGAGCTGAATCACAAAAATTCACTGGGGAAGAATAACAATTTGAATTCTTCCACCTCCCCCCACCCCAACCCTCCCCAACCCCCCCCCCACCATGACATTCAGTAGGGGAAGGAGAGGGTAGAATGCAGAATTAGGTAGAACCACTGACTGTAGGACTGGGTTTGAGCCCTAGCTCGACAGCTTCCTCACTCTTTGGATAATTGAACTTACTTCGATGAGCTTCAGCTTATTTCTCCATAAGATGGGAATAATAATTTCTACCTCATCGGGCTGTTATGAATTACTCATGTATGCAACATGCCTGGTGCATAGTAGGCATTCAGTAGCTAGTAGATATTTATTAATTTAATTTAATTAGTGTTATCCGTTTAGAAATTCTGACTTCATTGACAACTTTACAAGTAAGATTCTGAGGCTCTGAAGAACTATCCTGACTACCCAGAGAAGCACTGGATATATTCCATCTAAATAGTTAATGTTGCCTGGGTCCCTGAGTGACTCATGTTCTTTGATAACCATTTCACTGAAGAGAGTGCAACAGCTTGTATTGGTGCTAAAAGGAAAGCCACAGAATTTTAATGTCCATGTCAGGGTGACAGGGTCTGACGAAGCTTACAAAAACGAATGAGATAGAAAGGCCAGAAGGGCTCCATTCTTCATCCAGGTGGAGGGGGGAAAAAGGCCATTTAATTGGAGAGTGTGTCACACGTAGAGGCGAAAGGACAATGGAAAACAAGAATTAATAAATGGGGAAACGAGCTTAATAGGGGTCATTACTGCTAAAAAAAAAAAGTGAGAACTTATTATTCATAATCAGCTCAGCCTCGTTACGTGGTTGTCGGCATCATCTTTTGTCAGGTGATTGAAGAACTTTTTCTTAAATGTTTGCTTCTCTTTGATGACTAAAGAGGGAGCAGAGTTTTGGTGGATCCTCTATTGTATTTCCAGCTTGCTGGGATTGTTAGGAGATAGAGTATCTTGTCCCATTGTTGTATGGACTTTCTCACTCAGCCTTTGTTAAAAACGTGGGAAGCCGGGCACCTGGGTGGCTCAGTGGGTTAAGCCTCTGCCTTCAGCTCAGGTCATGATCTCAGGGTCCTGGGATCAAGCCCCACATCGGGCTCTTTGCTGGGCAGGGAGCCTGCTTCCCCCTTTCTCTCTACCTGCCTCGCTGCCTACTTGTGATCTCTGTCTGTCAAATAAATAAATAAAATCTTTAAAAAATTTTTTGAAAATGGAAGGAACAGTGCTGTACTGTGAACCATACAAACAGGATGAGCTGACTTTGACTTTGTCGTAGAGACATTTACTCAACCATTAGTGCTTCTCACTAAAGGCTGGACTCTTTCCGTACCTCTTTGTTTATTTTTCTTTCCACTGGGGAGGGAAAAATGGTTTTTGCAATCCCAATTATAAAGATACAGTCTTCATAGTTGATGGTCCACACAAGAAACATGGTGCTAGAAATAAATGAATGTTAGTTAATAATCAGCATGATTGCTGTACGTGTCACTTGAGCACTTGAAGTTTTTGTCCTAGCTCTCCCTCTGATTTTTTAAAATTTGCCTTTACTTGTTAAAATGTTAAAAGTATATTCTAAAGAGTAGCAATCAGAGTAATAACATAGTATCTAAAAACAAGGTACAGTACAGTGGTATCAATAAGATTAACGGTAGCTTACATTGAGGAGGGCCTGGAGTTACGTTTTCAGCTTTGTGGTCATTATTTACCCCCTACCCCAACACTCACACACGCTCACATGCGAGCACACACGCGGATTCGTTCACTTGCAAACTCCATGCTTTGAAGAAAATGTCACAGGTGAGCAGCTGAGTCTTGGGGATATTAAGACTTTCTCTGAGACCAAAGAGCCAGAAAGCAGTGAATCCAGGGGTGTGGCTTTGCAGTGGCCTTTCTGTTGCAGTTCACAGGGACCCTTCGAAGCCCTAGGCTCCTGCACTGGTGGAGGGACCTTGTCTTACTCATCTTTGTACCCAGCTCCTAGCACAGAACAGAACGAAACAAGCGGGTGACGCAACTAGTGCTGTATTTTAGGAAGATAGATCTGGCAAGGATGAGTGGGATGAAAAGAACAGGAAAAGCTGGTGGCATGGAGAGTAGTGGCAATGTTATTTTAATAATAAAGACCATCAACAAGATGAGGAGTGAGGGAGAAGCATTGAGAATAGACGTGAAGCAGAGCGTGTGGAAGTGATTTTGCTTGAGGGAGGCCACATGGCTTGATGACCCGGCATAGGCGGTGAAGGGGACCAGGTCTCTGGATAAGTATCTATCCATATGACAAATATTTCTTGAGGATCACCTTTGTGCCAGGAACTATTCTAGGTGCTGGGGATACAATAGTGAATGAGGCAAATGAAGATTTTGCTCTCATGGACCTAATATTCTCACTGCAGGATGTACTGTCAGTGTTCTCCAAAGAATCCCACTGTATCTCACTATATTACATATCATAGGTATATATAGAGAGAGTTTCCAAGGCATTGATTTTTCAAGAAATTGGCTTACATGATCATAGGGCTGGCAAGTCAGGAATCTGTAGGGCAGGCCTACAGTTTAGAAACTCGAACAGAATCTAATGCTGCCGACTAGAGGCAGAATTTCTGCTTCCTCGGGAAATCTTAGTTTTATTCTTATGGCCTTTAACTGATTGGATAAGGCCCACCTAGACTATTTGGGATGATCTCCTTTATTTAAAGTCAACTGATTGTAGGTGTTAACTAGATCTATGACATTTCCCTAGATTAGGGTTTCACTGAATGACTGGGCACTAGAGCCTAGCCAGGTTGACCTACAAAACTTAGCAGAGATGTCAGAATGACAAGTTCACGGAGAAGAATGACTCAAGGTGTTCAGGAGTCAGCTTTTGCGGTTGGAGACTCTAGGAAGACATCTCTGCCTGAGTAGCTGTATCTCCAGCTTACAGAGGGTACCTGCAGCTTGGGGATAGTAAGAGACTTATTGAAGCTCAGACAGCTACTAGTGGCTGGCCCTCCCGTCCTTCTGACACCAGCACGTGTGCGGGGGACACAGAGAGGCTGACTCCCCGGAACACTCAGAAGGATCATGATGTTCGGCTTTTTTCCCCCAAGGAATGCCAGTTGGTGAGCAAGTTGAGATTCAGAACTTGTTTCCTGAGAGCAGAGCCTGAACATGGGGAGGTCTGTACTGCTGTTGGGGTGGGGGCAGGGGGTGGGAGAGCAGGGTGGTCCCTCCCTCACTCCTGCCAGTGCCCAGCTCAGGGCTCTGATGCCCGTCGATCCTTCTGCCTGGATCACCCTCCTTCTTCTCCCCTCCCCTTCATGCGGATAGTGCCCATCTAGCCCTCACGTGTTTGCTTTGGCTCTTCATGGGGAAAGTCTTCCCTGAGTACCCCAGTGGGATAGATCTCCCAGTTAGAAGCCTCCCCAAACTCCATGTTCTTCTAATGTGACACTTAGCACTGTTGTCATTAAGTAGTTTCTATTATTTTATTAGCATCTGCTCCTCCTGTTACACTCCCGTAGGGAAAGGAGCCAAATTGCTACCATGCTCATTCCCAGAGTTGAGCACGATCCTTGGCATTTATTACTTGTTGGATGAACGGATGGATAGAGGAGCAAATGAGTGTGATACGTATCTACCAAGGAATAAATCTGCAGGCATTCCAAGCCATCATCTGGGAACATGATGATCCGTGCAAATTGCTACTCACCTGTTCTAATCCCCGGTCTAATCCTATCCAGCCTACCGCCAGCCCCAGCCTCAGCATGTGGATTTCTTCTCAATTTCCATTTAAAAGCTGGCCCTTCCCACCCTCTTCCCTCATTTAGGGGTCCCTTTGAAGCATCTGAGCAGAAAGCCCTCTAACACAAAGAAAACGGTCAGAACTGTTAGAAGGAAGATGAAAGTGAGAGAGAAAGTAAACATATTCCAGGAATAGTGCCACACAGAGGATGAGGTCGGGGTGGATGGAATGTCCTGCGAAGCCCTGTCTTCAGGTAGACCGGTCCCTCTCTTCTTGCCTCAGGCAGGAACTTCTGTCTGCTTCTGCCGGTAGCCTGCAGTCTTGCGAGTGAGAAGAAAAGCTTCTGACTCGAGCAGTCCCTGATGATCTCTTGGGCCCCTGGAGAGCCACGTTGAGTGAAAGGTCAGTTAGGAGGCCCCCCTCTTGCCCCTCCTGAGTGCCCCGCTTCTGCTGGTCCACAGGGAAGGCTCGCGGGTCAGGAGCATGGGTGCTGCCGGGGCGATGAACGCGTCAGTTGTACAAACAGTAAAGGGTACAGGATGGTTCACCCCAGCTTCTGCTTTGGCAGCCAGCAGCCGTCACAATGTAAAATGTCATCTGTGTTATGAAATGCTTCCAGGACCTCTGCTGCCCTTCTGTGTGACAGCCCAAATATTAATGGAAACAAGCCTTTATTTTGCAGTTGTCTTCTGACTGTGAAAAAAGAAACTTCCGATTTAGCTGCAAGTAGAGTCTCTCTCTCTTGAGGTCTATCCTCCAAGGGCCGGGGAGGCCTCCCTGCTTCCATTCTTTCCCGCTAAGCCTTCTTCCTACTGAGAAAGAGCAAAATCTCTCTGTGTCTCCATTCTCTACCTTTTCTGAAACTTGGAAGATTCAGTTGTGAATCCCAGAGGACAGTCCTGGGATCCAGACAAAGTCTGACTGTATCAGCACCTGGTATGAGAGGCAGCTCCCTGGCCCATGGAGCTAGGAGATGGAGGTTTGAGTCTCAGCTCTGCCTCTGAGTGGTCGAGTTGACCTTGGACAAGTCTCTGGGCTGTGGTGGACTAGGTCGTCTCTGCAGTTACCGCCACTCTAAGATGTATGGTTCTCATTGCAGGCATCTTTTCCACAAGTCCTGTGTTGACCCCTGGCTTCTAGACCATCGCACCTGTCCTATGTGCAAGATGAACATTCTTAAAGCCCTAGGGATCCCGGTAAGCACAGCCCAGTCTACAGCATCGTGATGTGTGTCTTTCTGCATTACCCCCAAAGCAGGGAGAAAACCACACACCCGGATTTTCTCTGACCCTCTCCTCAGCACATCAGGGGGTGTCATCTGATGAGCCCCCAAGAGAATGCCCATGTCTGAAAACATCCCTCCTCTCACTTTCTCTCAGTTGGAGAACATCACGACCCTCTCACTACATCCCGCCTGTGACTCGAGATGCTGCTTCTGCAGCTCGTAGGCTTCTCCTCTGGGCTCTGGGGTGTGAGTGTAGGCAGAACCCAGCAGAGGCAGGACGGTCCTGGTGCCCAGTGCTCACCTCCTGTGGCATTAATCATGGCATTGTCTACAAGGGCTTCTGCATGCTGACTTTCTGAGGCTGCCCTTCTCTGGAAAAGTCTGAAGTGCCTAGCTTTCCTGGGAAAGGAACTCTTCTGTACAGGGGAGGGAAAGCCAGCCCCTGGGAACCGGGCAGGGCCCAGAGCCTCTGCTCAACTCAGGTCTCTGCGGAGACCTTGAGTGAATAGGAAGGCAGAGCCGGCACCCCTTCATTCTAGCGCTACCGTCCCATTTGTGCCCTCAGTTGTGTGTTTATAAAATGTAGTCTCTCCCCCAGTGCAAGGAGAACCCCATCAGCTGGCTGGCTCGCTGCTCCAGGGAAGGACTTTCCCAGGACCGTACTCAAGCAAAGCCACAGCTGGTGAGACACCAGCTGCTGCGGTGAGGGCAGGAAGCAAGCCAGGCCACCAAATCCGAGGGCTTCACAGAGATGTGAAAAAACATGGGCACTGTCTAAAAGCAGAAAGACAAACAGGATATGGAGGCCAACCTCCTCCCCATCCCCTCTGCTCAGCTGTAGCCTCTCTCTTGTCACTTCTCACCACTAATGGCAGAGAATAAAGAGAATGTTAAGGATCCCAAGATAACACTGAAGAAGAAAAGATCAGATATCAAAAGATTCCTTTAATGCCAAAGGGCTAATTATCCTAGGACTATCAGAGTGGCTCTGTTGGAGAGGGCACACCTGAAGATTCAGAGGTCAGGCATTGGCTGAATTTTCTACCCGGTAACAGCTGCGTCCATGCCAGCTGTGTGCTGTTTTTCATGGCTGGTAAACCAAACACAAATCAACTCATGTGCCTATGGCTTTGAGCTAGATTTTGAAAGCCAATGCATTAAATTTTCAGACCAGAGTTGTAAATGCATAATGCGTTCAAGGTGAAAGTCAATTACAGAGGATGTGAAATATTACCAAGCACCCAACCTCTCTACCAGACGTTGGGAGCTTAGAACGTTGAACTCAGGGTTTGCACTTTTCACATTGCTGGCTGCAGCGGATTCATATGGGGGAGCCGGGAAATGTATGTACGTGTGTGCTTGCATGTGTGTGTCTTTAGTCTCCCACATCTGTAGAATACTTAACAATGAAGGGTAGACAGTCACATCATCTGACTCAGTTCCTATTCCTCAGGATGTTCTCGAAGCTCCTGAAGGTCAATCCCCATGCTTCTTGGTCAGGACGATGAAACCAAACCACTCCTGGGAGTTAAGTTTTGTACTAAATAGCATTTGACTTCAGACTTTGCCAGGAGCGGTAGGACTTCTCCAGAAGCTACTTGAGAAGGAGTTGAGAATACAGATACTGTTTTTAAAATAGAAGTATTGGGTGGCCTTTGGGCTTATTTCCAAAATTAATAACATTTTCACTTTTAGCAGGTTTTTTTGTTCATGGTTCCATGCTGACCAAGTATGGAGGATAGGATTTTACTTAGCACACTGGACTTCAAGAAAATTAAACATGGATAGCATCTTTTGGATTTTACCAGGGAGCCGGACAGGAACATCACACATATCCGAGCTCAACCCAGAGAACAGAACATCCTCTGGGAAGAAGAAGGCCTGTGGGCTACTTCTTGGGAAGCACCAAGGCTACCCTCTTGCCTCCCCAAGTCTTTTCTGTTTTTTTTTTCCTAGAGGATGACACTGAAGTCGGGATCTGGGAGGAATTTGGAATCTTGTTCCACTCCATACTTCGCTCCTGGGCAGCAGCACCATGCCTAATCTATACCAAAAAGATGATGTTTCATTGCATTCGTTTAACTTCCCCTGTCACTGGACAAGCTCACAGCCTTCTCAATTAGTAAATACTTCCTATAGCTAACTGAAACCCTTTGTATGCTGCTTATAGAGACTGTTTCATAAGTTTTCTAAATTGTTTATATTCATTCCATTCTTCAGGAAAATTGACAAGAGCTTGTCAGTCTCTAACAGCTAGTGCCTGTTGGTTCTTATCTCTGTAGCCCTTTCATGTGCCAAGTTGATCAATACATGTCTTTTTTTTTAAGATTTTATTTATTCATTTTTCAGAGATAGAGAAAGAGCACAAGCAGGGTGAGCAGCAGGCAGATGGAGAAGCAGGCTTCCTGCTGAGCAGGGAGCCAGATATGGGACTCGATTCCAGGACCCTGGGATCATGACCTGAGCTGAAGGCAGACGCTTAACCGACTGAGCCACTCAGGCATCCCGATCAATACATGTCTTGGGGCCTCATTGCCCTTCAGAGTCTGAAGGCTATTGGTCACAGAATCGTACTTATGAAATTCAGTCTGGTCCTCCTTTGAACAGTGCCCACTCACCAAGGCCTCAGTTGTCATCTTGGTCAACTGAGTTGTCCAGATACAGGTGGTAAGGTTGTTTTTTTTGTTTGTTTTTTGTTTTTTTTTTTTTTGGCTCGTTTTTGGTTTTGGTTGTCTTTAACTGAGCGTCCTTGTACGCACCTGTGCTATAAGGCAAATCCATATAAGTTGAAACCTGGAACCTGGGGACATTTTCATTTTGTAAGTAGGTATCTCTCAAATGAGCTAAAGAATGAAAGTTTGCCAATTATGAAGTTCCCATTACAGTGGGTATCTGTTTTTATTATATTTTACTAAGAGAAACAAAATACTGGGGTGCCTGGGTGGCACAGTGAGTTATGCATCTTACTCTTGATTTCAGCTCAGGTCATGATCTCAGGGTTGTGAGATCGAGCCCTGAATCGTGAGTTCTGCTTGGGATTCTCCCTCTCTCTGCCCCTCCCCCTGCGTGCACAATCTCTCTCTCTCAAATAAATAAACCTTTAAGAGAGAGAGAGAGAAATAAAATACTGAACTGTAAAGGGGCAGGGGGGCCCTTTCTTTTTTTTTCTTTTTTTTTTTTTGTTAAAGGTTTAATTTATTTATTTAACAGACAGAGATCACAAGTAGGCAGAGAGGCAAGTGGGGGGGGGGGTGGAGCAGGGAGCCCGATGCGGGGCTCAATCCCAGGACCCAGAGATCATGACCTGAGCCAAAGGCAGAGGCTTAACCCAGTGAGCCCCCCCACACCCCCCCCGAACTGCCCCCAGGGGGCCCTTTCTTGTCTGAAGTGTTTTCACCCCTTTATCTACACAACAGTACTTCACGTTCCTTTCTCTCCTGTAGGGTCTAGGTGTATCTTTGTAGACGATAAAACAGAGGTCTCAATGAGTCCTCCTACAAGGTACTGTGACACCCAGGCCATTTGCATCCCAGCCGACACCTTCTCCTATCACTCTAGTCCTGATATGAAAAGGATAATGGTTATTAAATAGAAATTCCATGTAGCTGGGGTATTCCCAAGTTCCTGGCTGTTTACAGATTGATTTATTTGAGGAGTCTCTCCATGCTCAACCTGGAACTGAAGACCTAGACCATATTCACTCGTAGGTGGCATTTGACATCTCTGCTAAACATATGACCGTGATTTCTCCCAGAGGTCTATAAATCAGGTTTCTCTTCAAAATATCCATTTGATGAACCACTTAGAGTGGACATACACTGAGTTTCTCTATAATTGCGGTCTATTAAATATCACACCTAAGCCAGATTATCCACGCCTGCTGCCATTAACAGTCTCACTGAGCTAATGAGCTCTTTCTCTTTTCCCCTTCTATTAAGGATATAATACTGTTCCTAATAGTCCACAAAGTAAAAGAGAATACTCTGCATCAAAATTAATAACTTTTTTTAAAAGAAAATAGATAAAATGAATGATATCAACAAGAGAAGTCAACATTTTGAAAAATATGTCAGTTGTTACCACATCTATGACTGCATCCAGATGCTCTGGGTGAAAGACCGACCAGTGCAGTATTCTCATCATGAAATCTTTTCTTCCTTGACACTCCACACACAATCAGTTTTGCTTTTAAGGGTTTCTATATACTATAGGGGAAGAAAAAAAAACGTGTTTTTCCTTCTACCCTCCTAGGTTCTCCTGCTGGGATCCTGTAAATGAGACTAGAAAAAGATTACCACGAGAGGAGGTCCCTGGGTGGCCCAGTAGATTAAGCATCTGCCTTCAGCTTGGGTCATAATCCTAGGGTCCTGAGATCGAGTCCCACATTGGGCTCCTTCCTCTGCAAGGAGCCTGCTTCTCCCTCTCCCTCTGCCTGCTGCTCCCCCTGCTTGTGCTCTCTCGCTCTCTCTCTGTCATATAAACAAACAAACAAACAAGTAATAAATAAATAAGATTTTCAAGAGAAAAACAACCAGGCATTTATTTACTCACATGTGCGGTGTCCATGCATATAGGCATGTGTAGGGACGAGTAAATCAAAGGGGCAGTCAGAACTTGGACATAGAGAGCATCTTCACAAAAGAACAAATTTTTAGAGAAGTGACAAGACAAAGGAAAAGGACCTTGAACTTCTAGGGCAGCAGATTCTGAGGAAGCATATATGAGGGAAACTAATGGCAGATAAGGGCGTGGTAGTGAGGTATGTTATTACAGACCCATTTGGCATCAACTCCCAGACTCGTAATAAGAATGTTCTTCTCTTCCTGGTAAAAGGAGGGAAGCCACCTTTACAAATTTATGTCCTACCTTTAGGCAGATGGGAGGACAGAGACCATGTCTTTATCTGCTTCTTTTTGCCTGTGTTTAACTCAAAATAATCTTTATGCCAACAGGGTATTTGGGGTGACACATTCTGCTACCCTTGAACAGCATACCTTACCTCTGCACAGAACCTGACCATTTTTAAAAGCGTTTTCTCAAATCTTCCCTTCGTTGATCTAGGGCAGTTACTAACATTCCCAGCTTTTCATAGTAGTAAACTGAGACTCCGATAAAATGCTCAAGTGGACATTTGCTGAGCACCTAATAATTGTCGGACTTGAGTGCTTGGAATTTAAGATCACCATGATGTAGTGGCTTCACTCTAAAAAGCTCATGTCCCATTTTTTTAAAAATTTTTTTAAAGTTTTTTTTTTTTTTTTTAAATTTGACAGAGACACAGTGAGAGAGGGAACACAAGCAGGGGGAGTGGGAGACGGAGAAGCAGGCTTCCCGCTGAGCAGAGAGCCTGATGCGGGGCTCGATCCCAGGACCCTGGGACCATGACCTGAGCCGAAGGCAGATGCCTAATGACTGAGCCACCCAGGCACCCCTTATGTCCCATTTATATGTGGGGTCTAAAAACCGAGCTCATAGAAACAGAGAACGGACTGGTAGTTGCCAGAGGCCAGAGGTCTGTGGTAGGGATAAAGTGGGTGAAGGTGATCAAGTTATAAGATAAATAAATCCTGGGGGTGTAAGGTACAACATGGTAACAACCTTGTATTGTATATTTGTAAGTTGTTAAGAGCGTGGATCTTAAAATTCTCATCACAAGAACAAACGTGTAACTATATGGGATAATGGATATTGACTAAACTTATGTGTCAATCATTTTCCAGTATATATGTTTGTATCAAATCATCCTGTTGTCTAAGCTACCACAGTGTTACATGTCAATTGTATCTGAATAAAACTGGGCAGAAAAGAAAGCTCGACTAGTAGAGAGAGACAAAGACAAGCACAGTTACAAATAAACCGTAAATGCCTAAAAGTGTCACAGTATGGAGGATGCTATGTGAGAGGGAACGCCACTTAGAAAAGGTGCCATTTGGCCTGGGAATTGGAGGATGGTTAGGAATTCACGACGGTTAGTTGGAGACCTAGGGATGGAAAAAGGGGTGGGGGTGATGGGGGCTGAGCAGAGGAACAGCATTAGCTAAAGCCCTGAGGTAGTGAATATATGGTCTGTGTTTCCAAAGGCTGGAGGGAGGTCAGAAAAGCTGGCTGGGGTGAGGGTGTAGAGACCCTGTTATGCTGCACTAAGGACCTTATAATTCATTCTTTAAGAGAAAAGAAGAATCATACCTTTTTTTTTTTTTAAGATTTTCTTCATTTATTTGAGAAAGCGATAGAAAGCATGAGGGAGGAGGGTAGGGTCAGAGGGAGAAGCAGACTCCCCACTGACACAGAACTCGATCTTGGGACTTGATCCTAGGACTCCGGGATCATGACCTGAGCCAAAGCAGAGGCTTAACCCACTGAGCCACTCAGGTGCCCATTTTTTGGTTTGTTTGTCTTTTTTTTTTTTTTTTAAGATTTTATTTATTTGACAGACAGAGATCACAAGTAGGCAGAGAGGCAGGCAGAGAGAGAGGAGGGGGAAGCAGGCTCCCTGCTGAGCAGAGAGCCTGATGTGGGGCTCAATCCCAGAACCCTGGGATCATGACCTGAGCCGAAGGCAGAGGCTTTAACCCACTGAGCCACCCAGGCGCCCCTGTTTGTTTGTCTTTTAAAGAGTGCTCTGGTGAGAAAGTAGAGAATGGAATATACCAGGGAAGAAACTTTTAAGGAAATAGGGAGGCTGGAAATGGAGAGAGAAAATTCATAACATACCTGCTCATGCCCAGTATTATGATCTCTAAGTTTAGTAAACATGATGGGTTGGTCATTCAATGAACTGACTTTTGATAACTTGAGTTTCAATGAATTGGCTCACTTCCCATAGAGATGAAGAAGGTGAAATGAAGAGAAAATACAGAGAAAGAAGAAATGAGCTGAATCTGAGTTTTTTATGAGGTTGATGGAAATTTCCAGCTGACTATTGGAAACACAGGTGTGCAGCTTGGGAGACTGGTGTAAGAGTAGAAAGTTAGGACAAGAGTCCCCCACTTTGGGTTCCTTGCTTTGTGCTCCCAGTGAGTTCATGAGTTACAGATTTTCCCTTCAGGTGAACTTCACACATAGTGTAGTCATTGTGATGTTAATTCAATCAGTGCCAATCCAGAATTTTCCTTACCTAATCCTGCCTGTCCTGATCTGCATCCATTGCGAGTGCAAAACCAAATTTAATTCATAGCTATTCCTAATATATCTCAACACTGTATCTCTGCATCACCATCTTTTTAAAATAATTTGGGAGGTTAGAAAGAGGCATAACAACAGAAAATCATCTTTAAAGTTGTTTGTGGAAGACCTATAAATATATTCAGTACTATTTCAAATAACAGAACTAAGACCAAAGAGAAAAACTTGCAAAGGATAAGATTTTGCCCCATGATAGAATAGTCTAACAAGGCTAGCCAACACAGGTTGCCATGCAAAGCAGAGAGCTCCCCATTTTTATGTTCAAGTGAGGCTGTCAGAGATCTGAGGATGAGGGCCTGGGGGGAGAGGAAATCTTACAATGAGTGGATCATTAAACTAGATGGCATCACCCTAGTTCACCCTAGTTTTAGGATAGTAAAGTTTTCACTTAGAGAATTTGACAAACGTATGATCAGTTTGCATGTTAAGTAAATAGGTTATTTTTTACAGCTGGCTTTTGGCTCCTGTCTAACCACCACAACAAAAATAGCCTCACCCTGTGGCTTTGTGTGTCTCTCTACTAAACAGTTCACCATGAGTCAGATTCTGCGCCCCTTCCCTACTCTCCTGTCATCAGTGCATTTGCAAACAATGCATGGGTCTTTGGGGGTAATTATCGGCTGTCAACTACGCTCTATATGAGGAATGCACACTATATGTAAGGAAGGGCTATCATTATAAATAAATGCCATGCCCCCCCTCCATTATATTAATATATGAATATTGCTTCTCCTGGAATTAAAATGTTCTCTCTATATCTAAGTGGAACCCTTGGAAAGGAAATTTTAAAAGTGGTTTTCATGTTAATTAGAGAAACTACAATAGAAAATTTTTTAAGCGATTCCGGAGGAGAACTTGGTTTTCCATGGAGACAAAAGACTTAGGCTGCGAACATTTCGTCTCTAACTTGATGACCAACACTAAATGCAGATCCTTTTCTGTTCATATTAGCCCAATGCCGACTGCATAGATGACTTACCCACCGACTTTGAGGGATCTCTGGGAGGCCCACCCACCAACCAGATCACAGGCGCGAGCGACACCACTGTGAATGAAAGTTCAGTCACCCTGGACCCTGCCGTCCGGACAGTGGGAGCCTTGCAGGTGGTCCCGGATACGGATCCCACCCCACAGGAAGGAGAAGTCATCTTTACCACTAACAGTAAGTTCTGCTCTGCTTAGAAGTTCCATAGTCCATGGGGTTGTCGCCACATGGGAGTTAGAAAAAAGACTACTTTTCCTCAAGAGGAAAACAAGTGGACTGAGTGTGCAGTGTTGCCAGGTTGAACAGTCATACCCGACAGACCTTTAGAAGCCCATCACTTTCCAAGGGCCGACGGCCCATCTGGCTCTGCGTCTTGCCTGCTTGCACATGACAGCACATCATACCCTGTGGTACCCGAGGCAGGTAGGGCGCTGGTTCTAGTCCGGGGAAGGACAGGTGAAAAAAGCAACCGCAGGGCATGCGGGATTGGGCTAGGGCACTACCCTGCTCACTCTGTGTGTGAATGACTATGTGTGTATGCGCGCTTGAGAGAGAGCGTGCACGTGGCTGGCTGTATGAGCTGGTCCTGGCCACATGCCGGACGGTTCTCTCCCCTGTTGACCCCGGACTCAGATGTAAATGGCATTCCTTCAGGTGGGTGTTTTTAAGGTCCAACCTAAACACCCTGTACGTGGTGGCATATTCAAGTATCTTCTGGATTTCTTCCCCATTCTCTGCATATATTCTAACGCCCGTTCTAGTTGATAGTAGTTATAAAAATATTAGAGAGCTTGGTTAGCATCAAGATGGAAGCTTACACCTAAAGTATCTGCTCTTAAGTCTTATAGAGGAGAGAGAAAACTTCAGAAGTTTTAAGAAAACTAGCATGCAAAGTAACTTTGGTTTAAGGTTTAAAAGGTGGATGGATATCAAGATGTGAAAATAAGGTGTATTGTTTCTCCTGATAGAAGTAACCTACTCACTACAGAAAATTTGGAAATGGAGAAAAGCTGATTAAAGCCGTTAGGAATATTGCCTCTTAAGTTCTTTTTTACATATTTGTGGTATTTGTAGAACTTGTAAAATTATGTAGGCTGAAATGTTAAGATATGCCTTTTTTTCTGACGAAGAAATTAATGGACCTTGCTGTTGAAGGATTGAAACATGAAGAAAAGAATAAAAAATGAATGCAAAAATCACTCAGTACCCCCCCCTGGAAATAATCACACTTAACATTTTGATGTATTTTCTGATAATCTCTTATGGGGTAGTTGAGACATTACCATAGTGGTTGAATGTGGAGTGTTATAACTGTAGAACTTGCAGAGGTCCTCAAAAGAAAGTAACTTCAGGAGGAACTTGGTAGCAAATATATGCCCCCACACAGTTTGTTAGTCTTGAGTGGATAAGAATTTCTGACTTCGAAAACTTGACTTTTAGAAGCATAATGACCTCAGCATTGAAACAATGACCTTTAAACATTCGAAGTCCGTAGTGACAAATTCCACTCCCTTTGTTTTGAAGGTCTAGAGCAGTGCTGTCCAGTATTAATATAATGTAAGTCACATATGGAATTTCAGATTTTCTGTAGTCACAGTGAAAAACATAGGTTCAGTTCGTTTTAATGATCTATTTTATTTAACCCAATGTACTAAAAATATTTTGCATTCTTTCTTTTGTATTAACTCCTCAAAACCTGGTGTGTGTTTTACATTTATAGAACATCTCCATTTGAACTAGCTGCATTTCAGGTGCTAATGGCTACCCTGCCAAAGAGCATAGACCTAGAATCCCAGTCATTTTCGGGAGAGAAGAACCTTAAAAGTAATTGAATCTTTACCCTGATAAACTTCCTAATTTTTAACTTGAGAGAGTCATGGCCCAGAAGAAGAAGTGGCTGATGCAGGTCAAATGATGATAAGTTCCCTTTTCGGAGGTACAAGATCATCCCATAATTTTTCCATTTATTGCCATCTTTGCTTACCATTAGACATTTCACTGCTCATTGTCTCTGTGAAATATATTGGAAGGCCTGATAGACCTTGTGCTAGCAGTTTGAAAACAGTGAAGGCATAGCTGTTCGCAAGCCCATAAGAACCCAATCAAAAATGGATCGTCTTCCTTGCCGTAAAATATTATTTCGTTTTCAAGAGAAACTGTGTCATCTGTGAGATTCCTTATTCTTGAAGGTGGATACATGCATCATACATCTCCACGAAGCCCAGATGACAAATGGAAAGGCATAACTTGTGGGCTAAAATACTTCCAAAAATGAAATACAGGATCATGGTCTGCACCCATGTAATTCATAATCTCGAAACTGGGTTTTTGTAGGGTTTTTTTTTTTTTTTTTCCTAAAACAGACTCAGAGTGTTGAGCCCATGTCAGGCACTCAGTAGATGTGCCCAATCTAATCCCGAAGCAGGGGGCTCCTGACCAACAGGGGGAAAACTGCCAGGTCATTGTAGAGGAAGATATGGATAAATCTGAGGAAACAAGAATCCTGAGACCACCTCTGTGATTGGAAGCCTGATGGTATACAGGAATATGGCTAGAGAAAACAGTCTCTTGGTATAGGAACTGAGGTTATTCTCAAACTGTTTTTCCTAGCCCTTTTATTTCTGGTTAGTTTTATTTATCGGGATCTAACAGAATATTCCAAACCTGGTCATTCTGATGAGGTATCAGTTGCTTATATCACTAACCAAATGGCCATAGATTCCTTCAGGGGAGTCCTTTGCTGTATACAAGTTTGTAAATTGCCAAGTGCCCTAACTCAGATAACTGATGCACAAATGAACAGACATAGATGTGCAAGTAAATGGGTGAAAAGATTCATATTCTCATCAACGCTGTTAGAACCAGGTCTAATGCTATCTAAAAAGAATGTGGTCGGAGATTTAAGTGTTGCTGGCCCATAATATTGCTGCAAATCACAAATAAATAACCCAGGAGAGCTTGGACTTGACTCTGGTTCACGTTATCCTTTCCCACCTCACATCTCCACAGACCCAGGAAATTACTAGATAATGAGGAAATAACCGTAGCTATCAAATACACCACACCACCCGTGCACAGTACCCTTTTAAGCCCTATGAGGGAAATTTTATTTTCATTGTCATTTTACGGACGTAGAAATGGGAGACACAGAGAGATTGACTCTCCTCGCGTGCTCAGCCCTACCTCTGCTCCTCCTGTCTGGCAAATGGTGTTGGTGTGTGTTCGATCAGATGCACGTAAAAGTCATTTCAGCACTTGAGGGGGGTGTGTAGAACAGATTGCCTGTAGAGTGAAGATGGAAAAATCTGGCATTAAAGGATCATCTCCAGCCCTCAGGAAAGGGAAAAAAGAAAAGCATTTACACAGCAGAGGAAATCCAGACTTCTTGCAAGTCTGACATTTGGGAGGAAGATGAGCTCGTACGCATTATGTTGAATGTTTCTGGCATTCCACCTTTTAACAGCCTCACATGGCAGTCTCAAATCGCACGCTGTTTCTCCTGCGTTAGCGCAAGGGTGGTGCGCCTGGACGCTCAGATGTCCCTCCCCGGTCTTTACCTGCGTGCGTCCCAATTGCACCCCAAACAGACGTTGCCTTCTGTCTCCCCAGGCCCAGTCTGCAGGTTTTTGGATTTGCTTCAGCAAGGGAAAAAAGTTCCTAAGGATCAAAATAAAACAAACAAACAAAAAACCCACAGCTAAACAAACAGGCTGTGTATTTGCAAACTCCAGACAGGAGCTAGAGAAAGACACAAGAGAAGACTCTATCACCACTCCTCAGAAACACTCAGTACTGCTCCATATCTGCTGCACATCAGGGGGGTCTGAAACCTTCCCATTATTTTTCAAGGAAGCAGCCTGTTTGCTTTATAGGGTCACTGCACTACGCAGTGTGTCTCGGTCACACCCACTTGCCACTCCTTCTAGAAGGCTGCATTCAGTCCAGAGGGTGGAGAGTGGAGGACGGGAGGGGTGGAGGGAGCCAGAAGCTGGAAAGAGACACGAAAACGGGTCCAATCAAGACACCTCCAAGCTGCCCCTGGACCTTCCAGAACATGCCAGAATGTGTGTGACTCAGAGACCTGGTCTTCAGATTGCACAGGAGTTAAGCAGTACACATGAATTATTATGTACTTGGCTGGCTGAAATGAAATGCAGTATGGGATTCCTCCAGGAGACTTCCTGTGCTAACTTTCTATCCACTCTGATCCTTGAGGGAAGCATGGTGCAGCCAATATATTCAGCAAACATGATGTGTGATGTGTTTAAAAGGCACCTTTATTTTTGCCTCACTGCTGCTTTAAATGTACTGAGTGGGTATAATGGTCTCTTCCCCTGGGTGAAAATTCCAGCAGGCCTGGGAATTTTCTGCTCACTTCCAGGTAACTAGCAATTACCTAACAAGGCCCTTTTCCCTATAATTTCCACACCTCAGGACAGGTGGATCGCTTGCTTTCTCAGAGGGCCCCTGCTGCCCCAGTGTATCCACAGTCCATTTGCACCTGCTGTCTGTTGAAGTGCCCTTACCCTCTTTTCCCTTCTGGATAGGGCCCAAGCTGAGCCCAGTCGAGCTCTGGACCCTCACATATCACCTGTCCTGACAGTCCTCTCCAGGCCAGCAGCTGTTTCTGGCCTCTGACCTCATACAGGGCATCTGCTTCTCTTCCTACCCTCTGGGCAGGAAAGAGACCTGAGTCCACAGTCTGCTTCAGGTTTTCAAAGGCTGAAGTCAGTTCTCTCTGAGTCCCACCTCCAAAAGCATATTTCAGAATCCCCTCTAGGGTGCCCTTAGAGTAACCCCTCACTGGGCTTGGGTGTAGGAGGTGGCCCTTCCCGACCCCTTCAGCTGAAGGGGCGGGATTCAGCAGGACCATACTCTCTCCTCAATCTCTTTACCAGTTTTTCTACCCTCCTCTCCTTCTCTGTCCTCTTTATTATCTCAGAATGGGTGACGCAGTCAAGAATCATAGAATAGGGTGAGTGCTGTGAAATGTGTAAGCCTAATGATTCACAGACATGTACCCCTGGGGCAAATAATACATTATATATTAATAAACATAATTTTAAAAAAATGATAGAATAGGTTCCCCTTCATGTCCATTATATATCCAGCAGGGGGATGGGGAGCCAAGGGGTGGGTAGATGTGGGAGAGGCCATCCAGGCCTCTTCAGTAGAAACAGGAGAAATCCTATGAGACTATGAGACTGCAAAAGAACTGGTTTCTGGGGGTGCCTGGGTGGCTCAGTGGGTTAAAGCCTCTTTCAGCTCAGGTCATGATCCCAGGGTCCCGGGATCAAGCCCTGCATCGGGCTCTCTGCTTAGCGGGGAGCCTGCTTCCCTCCCCCCTCTCTCTCTGCCTGCCTGTCTGACTACTTGTGATCTCTCTCTCTGTGTCAAATAAATAAATAAAATCTTAAAAATAAAAAAAAAAAGAATTAGTTTCTGAACATCCTGATGCTCTTTACCGGAGAGACCACGTTCTTAGCTCAGACGGTTACTAAAACTGTGGTCTCTTTTGAAAGAACCTGTAGATAGGTCAGCCTTTTTGGGGGGGGGAAAAAAAGGCCCACAGCTTTAAAATGCATTCCATGAGAAAAATAATTGCTAAAGCACAGCTAAAACTGCAGCACGGGTGGGGGGGGGAAGCCATTTATAGAAAAATAAATAAATAAATAAAAAGCCTCCAACAGCTCCTGCTGCAATCCCAGGGAGCTCTCCAGAGACACATTCTCCACCCTAATTACAGGAAAAACTTCCAAAAAATTCATTCAGAGACTTGTGTACGGTCTCTGGAATGATGTGCTTTCTCTGATTTGAGGGACTCAGTAGAAGCCTCTCTGAGGATTCTTCGTTCCTAAAGACACATTCTCTTAAAATTAGGCCAAAGGTGACATTCACTCATTTTTTTTTTTTAAAGTTCTTTGTTTTACTATTTAGGGAACAGTTGGCGAAGCACTCGGGACATCTATGTTGCGAAGTTTTAAATGCCCCTAGCCTTGCTCTGACCACAGCCTGAACGTGAAAATGAGACAGACTGTATGTTCAGGACCTTTCGAGGGCACCCAGTTTCGAACCTCTGAGTCTAGACCACAGAGAGAAAAAAGGGAGGGTTGGTGTGAGCATCACATTTCTGTCTCAGATGTGCAGCTATGCTCTGCTATGTTTGCAAAGCAGCAATTTCCAGGTTTTCTGGGAGTGCAAAATAAATATACTGTCGCATCCAGAAATAAACAGATCTGACTGAAGTCTTCCATTGTTTATGAGAGAGGACAAGAGTGAGTAGCCACGTCTGCTTCTGTGACTTGCATCAAAGCCTCAAATGGCACAGTAGCTACCCTTGACTTTGGGTAAATATGCTGGCTGGAATCGGCAATGAAAATGATCCCCCTTGGGGCCCATAAGAGTCACATTAGCACCGGAAGGATGATTGCTTTGATTTATGGGACTATTCGACTGTGTCAGCAGGATCCACCGACCATTTAGGAGCCTAGACCCCCCTGTCATCTCTCCTGCAGGACACAGTTAAGCCACAGGTGGACTGCTTCTGTACAGAATAAAGCATCTGCAGATTGTGAGACGTCTCCCCACTATCATCGCCATGTCTCACCATGTGCCATGCCCCTGAACCACCTCACCCCCTTGATCCTAAGCCGCCCAGCTCACCAGCTCAGTGACAGCTTTGACAGAGACACAGTTGTTCTGGAGAGGAAAGATTGTTGCCATTAAGCACATGCCTTGATCATCAAGTGACCCAAATGGCGACTGTCGGACCACAAGCCACCAGATTTTCCGGATAACATTTCTCCTTGGGGCGGCTGAGTGGCTCATTCAGTTAAGCGTCTGCCTTCAGCTCATCCTGGGATGGAGCCCCATGTTGGGCTCCCGGCTCAGCAAATGGCCTGCTTCCCCCTCTCCCTCTGCTGCTCTCCCTGGTCATTATTTCTCTCTCACTCCCTCTCAAAAAAATAAAATAAAATCTTTAAAAATTTTTTGTTTAAACAAACAAAATTTAAAAACCCACATTTCTCCTTGATTAAAAACATTTGCCAATCCAAGAAGGCCCACTTAGGACCAGGCTGCCAGGGTTTTCCTGTGTTGTGCCTCTGGTGCCTCTGACAGGAAGTACTGCAGACCTGTAGATTTGCAAACAGCCTGGGAGAGAATGAATCAATTTAGACCACAGATATATTGCCCCTTGGAGCACTCAGCCAGCGCCTGACACACACCATCCACACAGGGAAGAAACCTGACTTCCTAAAACAAAGTAACTCCATCTTCAATTTGATGAATTTCTCCCAGTGCTTTCTGGCTCTGGGTAAGCATCTTGGCTCAGCAGCTGTTCCAAGAGTGGGCTGGGGAAAGGGCTGTTGATCAGACCTGCATTTTGCCAGACATTGTCATGCTGAACATGGATCCCAGCAGGAGGTGGCAGCTGACGCTGACGGCAGGAAACACAATTGACAGGTCAGCACTTTTTCCATATCTGAGAAGCACGCAGGGCGAATAAGATAACATATCTCTTTGCATTTCAATTCTAAAGCGTATCATGAGGAAATTCCATTATTCAAAGATTAAGAAAGCAGGAATAGCTGAAAATGCCTTTTGAATGACATAAGAATTGGCTCTGGAAATTCAGTCTCAGGGTACTGTAAGTTAAAATATTTCTGAAATGATATTCAGTGGTACAGGGGGAAAAATGCAACTAGCAGAACATGACTGGAGCTACTTGAGGTAAGATGATATAAGGGAAATACCACTAGCTTGAGCCAGGAAATTTGGGTCTTAGTCTTCATTTGGCCTCCAATTAGCTCTGTGACCCTGGGCAAGTCACTTAGCCTCTCTGCTCTTTCATTTCTTCACTTGTCAAATAAGGCACTTGTGTTAGCAGATGATTTCTTTCCTTTTTTTTTTTTTTTTAAAGACTTATTTATTTTAGGGTACCTGTGTGGGAGCCATCAGTCAGTTAAGCGGCTGCCTTCAGCTCAGGTCATGATCCCAGGGTCCTGGGATCCAGCCCCACATCGGGCTTCCTGCTCAGCAGGGGGTCTGCTTCTCTCTCTACCCCTCCCCCCTGCTTGTGATCTCCCTCTCTCACACTCTCTCTCTAAAATAAGATTTATTTATTTGAGAGAGAGAGAGAATGAGAATGTGTGTGTGTGAGTAGGGAGGAGGGGCAGACAGAATCCTCAAGCAGACTCCTCACTGAGTGCAGACCCCGCCATAGAGCTAGATCCCACAAACCATGAGATCACTATCTGAGCCAAAACCAAAAGTTGAATGCTTAACCAACTGAGCCACCCAGACACTCCTAGCAGATGATTTCTAAAATCCTTTCCAGTTTCCATGACTCTATGATTAAAGTCAGACTCCCTCTTGGCACTCTTCCAAGTCCCACTGGGAGAGGCTCAATCAAGATCTTGCATTCTCAATTACCAGCTCTTCTTGCTACCCTTCCCCTTCCAACACCACTAAGCCAACTAGCAAGGAACTGAGCCCCCCAGCTCTCTCCCCACTGCCACATTCTCTGAGACTGTAGATGGTCTTAGGAGATGCCACATCTGTCCATCTTTGAGTCAGATGCGCGGTTGGAAGGGCAATGGGTGTAGACAGCTGGAATGACATTGCCAGAGCCGCCGTTCCCCTAGGAGCCCACCACACAGTGCACCCTGCACCCAGAATGTGAGAACTGTCTGCTCACACCTGGCTCTTATGGAGCCTTTAGTGGTGACTTATAAAATGATAGTTATGGTGGCATGTCACGTAAACCAAAGTATTATGCAGAGCAGGTCTTGATTCTGCTTTAATCTGGATGCTAGGCAAGGGGAAACAGTACTTCCATAAAAGCATTGTATTTCTCCAGTAGATAGGGGTGTTGGGGTGAAATCCGTGTTTAGGTATTGATATGTATATGAATACACAGTTTGGTATTTAGTTCCAACCACTCTGCATATGATTTTTGTGTATTTATGATGCATTTTTTTGTATTTATGATACTTTTAATTTTTGCAGTATATACCACATATATCCTCATTTTCTCTTCTCAGGGAAGTAGTTTTTTTAAAAATCCCAGTGACCTCTTTTGGAAGTGATATTATTTCCGTTTAACAAATGAGGATGCCAAGCCACAAGTACCACATTCAGAGTTGTTGGTCCCAAATTGAGGAAAAAAATCTCCCTCAGTGGACCTGCCGTTCCAGGGCAGGCTACACAGTGTGGCTCCATTCATGTATCCTTCATGTAATGTTAACGGAAATAACTGATAATAACCTAAGAATAGCTCCAGTTCACCTAAATATTTTAGAACAAGACTCTGTTTTACTTGTCACTAAAATATTTAAGCACCAGATATTTTATTAAGGATTGAGTTTAATTGGTTAACAAGTTGAATGCTAAAAATTAGATTTCCCTCTCTATTAGAAATCATGAGGCAGAAGCATGTTTTGTAAATAACACTTAATTTAATAATTAATAATTAACCCGTTATTAAAACAGTAAGAGTAAGGAATCTTAATACCCTCTTTCAAGGAGCTGAGGCTTCCTCTCTCCTGGCAGAAAGGAATTCTTGGAATCCAATGATTGGCCATTCTTCCTAAGGTCTCAAAGCATAATTCAATCACAATATCATATTCTGTCTTTATAATGTTCTTGGGCAGCAGAAGAAAGCAGTCATATATATTCCAGAAGGAAAGAGGCGCTAAATCAGGTTCCTACTCTGGCCAAATTATCTTTCCATTACTGGGCCACAGAGTTAACACTGATTCTCTGTGGAGAAATGCCAGGAAAGCTCACTTGTTCCAGTCTAATACTAGTACATAGTTAAAAATCTAGTGAAAGCATGCCCATAGGAAGTGGTTGAAACTTGAGGGCATCAGGACTGATTTTCTTGGTGAAAGAACCATCTAGAATCAACTTGGGGTTTCTGCCTACCCGTGAGAGATTGAACCCACAGGTTTATCTCTGCTGCCTAACAAAGTCCCACCAACGGGTTTGTTAAAAACAAAAAAAAACCTACATGGGCACCAAGAACAGAGAAAAGATTACAATAGACAACAGGCCAACAAATTCTGGGTGACAAATGAGTGGAAATTCACTTAGCAAAGTGGAGAAAGGCAAAAACCTAAGAAGGGCCTCCTAAGAAAGATGCTGGTAAGAACAACCAGTTTAGCACTCAGAACCGTGGTGATCCTCAAGGTGTAGGGCTCCAGCCCAGGAAGGCCAGAGTAAGGAGTTGTGCTCAAAAGAAGATGTAGTGATAGACCATGTAAAGACTATTTAGGCTCCTCTCCCCCACCCACACCCCCCCCCACCCCCTTGCCCTTCTCCATCCTGAGCCCCCTGCTGGTGGTCTTAGTCGCATAACAAGGTCCCTTCCTAGTTGCAAGCCCCACCCGGGCACACTTAATCAGGGTGCTTCCTTGGTAAATAGAAGTGGAGAGCGAGGATGGCTAGAGAGTTATGAGAAGGCACTAAATCTAAGAGAGAGAGAGACCATGACAAATAAAAACAAGTAGAAATACCAAAGAAACCAAGAGAACTCAGAGCACAGAATTCTATAAGCTATAATTTGTGTCCTTACAGAAGAGATTATTTTGCAGGAGATACCGTTGAAACAAATACTTCAAGAAATAGGAATTTTCAGAGAATGAGAAGAATGTTCAGATATTCAAAAATATAGCTGAGTGACAATTCCCAGAGAATGGTGAAAAGATAAAATGCTATTTCTCTTGTTAAACTGTGTTCTTGGCATAAAAAAAAATTGATTTAAAAGTTATCATTTAAAAATCAGAAAAATCAAAAAGGGTCATTTGACATACCATTGAAGACTGAATTCACTAATTGCACATACTTTTTTTTTGTTTTTTGTTTTTGAAGTTTTATTTACTCATTTGACAGAGATCACAAGTAGGCAGAGAGGCAGGCAGAGAGAGAGGAAGGGAAGCAGGCTCCCTGCTGAGCAGAGACACACACACCCCCTCCCCCCACACACACAGTGCTCGATCCCAGGATCCTGAGATCATGACCTGAGCCGAAGGCAGAGGCTTTAACCCACTGAGTCACCCAGGCGCCCCATGTTTTATATCTTTTGTATCAGCATTCCCTCTGCCCAAAATGTGCTTTTTACTACAGTGACAACTAGGGCCTTGCATGACATACTTTGCTTCAGCAAATGTGCAGGGTGCAAAACTTTTAACAGTGTTTTCTTTTTCCCATGCTACACTTGTGTTATAATATATGAGCCTATAGGTTTATTAGATAAATTAGTGACCATGGTTTTTACAACAAAATTACTTCCTAGTGCTCAAGCCAGTAAATTGGGATTACCTGTGTTCCTTCCATTCTATTTCCCTCTCTTGTAAACAGTCACCAAATGTTCAGTCTGCCTTTTAAACATCTGCCCCTGGGCCGTTTCCCTCTGCTGCTACGGTAACTGAAGACCCTATCCTCTCTTTCCTCCGTTTTCCCTGCGGCAGCCACCGCAACTCTCTATCTCTAGCCTCTACCCCCACCAGTGTGTCCTCACCCTACTTCCTAGAGAACCATCTGCAGAAATCTGATCTTGTCACTATTTTGCTCAAAACATTTTTACCACCTATGGGTTAAAAATCTCCAGCTGGGCAGCAGCATCAGCGCTTCTGGTTTCTAACCACTCCCACCTGGTACTTGACACACAGCATTTTCCAAGCCGCTGGCGGCTCCAGACACAATGCCCCCAACCCTTCTCCCTCACCTGCCGAGTGAGGTGGAACATGTCCTCTGCTGTATTCGATCAGATGCCTTCTCTGCTACTCCACGTAGAATAGAATAGAATCTGGTGTTCGTTTTAGAATTCTCTTCTTCCAAACAATTCTGTTACAGCTTCTTAAGAAAGCATCTGTCACCCCACTGAATTTATCAGACCTTAAAATGTGTGGACTGTGGCTTTTCGTCTTCATGTCCCAAAATCCAGCACAGTTTCAGGCATAAAGTTAGACTCAATAAGCATTCATTGAATGAATGAATGAATATGCTAAAGAATGTTAAGGAACTCAACAATAGCAGTAGTTAGAAGAAGAGGCTGCTTTGTGATATGATTTTGTATTTTGTCTGCTAACGAAAAGAAAATACATACATTCTTCCAAGGATCCTCAAGCTGGACCCAGGCAGCAGTGGACCAACCTCCCTTAGAGCCTGTTCCTCTGGGATGATTCTGTTCCCCTATCCCCATGTGACAGGGGCATCAATGCTACTACCTCAGTCCCCCATCACCAGGAAGGAGGGAGACTAATGCCTCATGGAAATGGACTGATGATGTATTATTTATCATTATTGATATTGGACTGCACAGCAGAAATGGGGGACTGAAGGCAGCAGTGAGCCAAAGCGACAGTAACAGCAGCAGAGGGGGATGTGGAGAAAGGCTCCTCCGCCTCACGGCCCAGCACTTTCTGCAGAGGCCCTGGAAAGAACACAGCCCAAAGGCCCCAATGTTGGGACAGCTTGAAGGAAGCTCTTCCCTTTTTGCAAGATACCATTGGCACTGCTCTGACTTTTTTTTTTTTTTTAAGATTTTTTTACTTATTTGAGACAGACACAGATAATGACAGAGCTAGCGAGAGAGAGTGCAAGCACGGAGGAAAGGGAGAAGCAGACTCCCACTGAGCAAGGAGCCTGATATGGGGCTCAATCCCAGGACCCTGGGACCATAACCTAAGCCAAAGGCAGACGCTTAACTGCCTGAACCACCCAGGCACCCCTGCTCTTACTATTTTATATTCGTCTGCAATGAGTAAAGATAACCCTACCAAGAGAGAATCCAGGCTTGGTGGCATCAGGAATATCTGGGCTCAGATCCTGGCTGCCCACTGAGCCGGTAGCTGTGGCCAACTCAATTTCACATCCCTTAGCCTTCATTTTCTTTAGAATCATTCCAGTAAAGTCTACCTCACCAACCCTTGTGAGGGCGAAGTGTATCAATGAATACGCAGATCCGCTGCGTTTCATACGCAGATCCATTTCAGCATGTGGCACTCAGGAAGTCCCACGTGTTGCCTCTCCCCACCCACCCAGCACCTCTCCAGGAGAACACACACTGGACAGACACATCGAAGGTCCCTGTTAGTGCAACTGGAATGTCCTCATCTTATAAAAGTATCTACAGAGCACCTTTCTCAGATAGACTCCAAGACCCTACAGCCATAGTTTGTATCCTGAACTGTTTGCTCACGGAGAGGAAAACGGACGTTTTCTGGCTCTTCTGCAATTACCAGAATGATTTTATGTCCTGAGCCAGAACTGCATGCTCTTTTTCGCTAATTGATCATCTGAGTACTACTGAGTTATAAACTGCAATCTTTACAACCATGATCTCATAGAAAATAATGACCGTCCTTCTAACACCATTTGTAGAGAAACCACTCAGGTTATCAGTATCATCACGAGGCAGCCCATCAATCAATCAACAGTCCATTAGTGTCAGTTCCTAGAAAGTCATAATTAGGTCTTTCTGCATAGGGCTCTATGTGGTACTCAACACACCACAGCCCTACAAATAACCTTAGTGTTTTGAGCAGACAGCCCTGCAGATGAACAATTGGGGAATAAACTAGTAATCTCAGATTGGCTCTGTCAGGGAAACAGCTTCCAACAAAAATTTTGGAAGTACCCATTATAGAAACCTCTGAGTTTTCAGCAAATGGGTGCCACATCCCCGCATAGAAACTCCACTAGGAGACCTTAAAGATACAGAAATATCTAACTCACTGGCTTTTTTCTGGGGTGGTCCTCACTGTGCTTCTCCTTTGGGGGTAATTTGCAGGGAAACTTCTAGAGAGAAGAAAATGCATGGTGGTTAAGTGCGTTAGCCAGACTCACGCCAGCTGTGGTGTGATCAGTGAGGTCACATTCTACTGGACTGGCTAAGTCAGTATACCAGGATGGTGGGAAGGCTCTTCATCCTCCTCATTCCAGAGGCTTTCCACAGAGCACCTGCCAGGGTAGGAATCAAGCCAGGTTTTCTGTGCACGTGTATGCATGCATATATGCATGCACATACACAGATACTGTGTGCACCTGCACTCGCACACTACTACCGCCAATCCTCGGCCTCTTGGCTTGTCCCCCAAAACCACTAGGAAATAGATTTCTAAGGTTTCCGAGGAATTATTGGGGGCAGAGGTAGCAAACTTATCACGGGTAGCTCCTCTTGACAGTAAATGAGTTGAGCTTGAGAATGCATCCGAGGATGCTTTAGTTAGTAGCTGGCACTTAAATGCGGCCAGGTTTTACATACAGATCTGCATTTGCAACTTGAAAGCCCTGGAAGCAGCAGTGATCTTGGGCCTCATTCCTTTACGGTGCTAACTGGTGAGACCTGAGTCCTGAGTCACTCCGTGCAAAGCGTGTCCTCTGCAGCTCACCCCCACTTTGTCATCACAAAATTAGGGACAGTTTCAGGACAAACAGGGCTTCCCTCAGCGACACTGATGTCTAAGGGACAATCACAGTTTGGAATTGTCCTGTTAGGTCCCATTAAAATAACAGCACTGGTAAAATCATGCAGGGCAAATGTGTGTGTGCCTCTCAGGCAGTGGCAGACGCAGTTAATACTCTGTTCCCAGCAGGGAGAAACAATTAGTAGATTTATAGACTAATGTTTATTTTTTTTAAAAAATTTTGTCAAACATCATTTATATAAATAAAGACTCATGCCTTAATCAGAGCTGTCAGAGCAAGAAAGTGTTGGCCGCACTTAAGATTCCTGCTGTGCGACAGGAACAACAGAATGAATTTCTTAAGGAAACATAATACCGTAATAATACTGCAACTGTTGTTTAAATGGGGAGTTCATTAGACAATTGGATTTGGAAAGCCACGTTCAATATCAGGCTAGTATCATCCACAGAGCCTGCACGTGTGTGCATGGACGGTGCCAGAACACACCCGCCTACACGCACACTCAGGTGTGCAGAGGGTGGTGTGCGCGTGCGCTGCAGGCGAGACTGACGCACACGTATGCATCTTACGTTTGTGTGGCTCACGCACCTGCCCGTACAGGTGTATGTGCGTGACTCATTACCCTCCACTCTGTGTCACAGTAGTTCTCAGCGTCTCAGCAGGGATCGGTAAAGTTTCTGGTCATGACTCTCAGGTTAGGACTCCTGACAATGAAACTGTGGTTCCACTGTCACTTCTCAGAGAGGGAAGAGCATCCCAAACAAATTTATGTATCATTGTTTTTTTTTTTTTAAGATTTTATTTATTTATTTGACAGAGAGAGAGAGAGATCATAAGCCAACAGAGTAGCAGGCAGAGAGAGAGGGGAAAGCAGGTTCCCCGCCGAGCAGAGAGCCCAATTCCGGGCTCGATCCCAAGACATGGGGATCATGACCTGAGCTGAAGGAAGAGGCTTTAACCCACTGAGCCACCCAGGTGCCCCATATCATTGTTTCTTTAACAGACTTTTATGCTCCCTAAAATCTGGAAAAGGGGGATGGACCCCTGTAGGTAAGACAGTCCTTAGTCTTAGATAGTGTACTCCTCGCCCCCGTGCCCTACAAGAGAAGGACACAATTACAGCCAAGTTACAGCTGGGTAGACCTCCATCCACACTGAGTGCAGGGGTCATTGTCAGCTAGGGAGGCATCAGGGAACATGACCAAATGGTATTGGTGCTGGAAAGGGAAGGGTGGGTCTTTATTAGACAGCAGCAAGGTTTTCAAGTTCCATGTCCCAGATTTGTACTTGCGTACAGAATGTACATCTTAGGTAGTAGAGCTAAGTTAAGGCCCAACCTTGGGCAGTTTGCTCAACATCTCTCACATACAGGTGAGGCTCCATTCCCTCACCTATAAAAGAAGTAATAAGAACACCTGCCTCATGGGATTAAATGTAATCAAAACTCCTTGGAAGAGGGTCTGGTCCACAAAAGCATTAAAAAATGTTCTTTCTTGTTGCCTAAAGTGGAAGAGATAGAGGGAACCCAGGTATTGGAAGCATTTACCATGTGCAAAGACCTTGCAGAGAACTTTAAGGGTATTTTATTTAATCTTCACAATTATTATCACTGTTTTACATATAAGAACCTGGGAAGCCTGGGTGGCTCAGTTGGTTAAGCATCTGCCTTTGGCTCAGGTCATGATTCCAGGGTCCTGGAATCAAGTCCTGCATCGGGCTCCTTGCTCAGCAGAGAGTCTGCTTCTCCCTCTGCCTCCCACTCCCCTGCTTGTGCTCTCTCTTTCTGACAAATAAATAAAATCTTTTTAAAAAAATAAATAATAAGCTGTTGTGAGAGTGGTCCAGGAACCTCATCAGAAGTCATACCTTGAGTAAATGGCAGATTGGGCTGAGTGCTCTGTTGACTCTCTCCAAAGGCTCTTTCCAACACACTGGGATTTCTCAGCTGTGGTCTGAACATCTGCCTGGGCTGTAGTCATAATGCAGACTCCTGGCCCCACCCCAGATCTACCAAACGACAATTTTCTTCTCTTTTCTTTTTTTTTTTTTAGATTTTATTTATTCATTTGAGAGAGAGTGAGCACGAAATGGGGGAGGGTCAGAGGGAGAAACAGAGTCCCCACTGAGCAGGGAGCCTGATGCACGACTTGATCCCAGGACTCCAAGATCATCACCTGAGCCAAAGGTAGCCGCTTAACCCACTGAGCCACCTGGGCACACAGGAAGTGCTTTCTGTTTAGAAAATACTTCCAGCAATCCTGAGATACTAAAGTCCTTGATCCAGTAGAACAAAAGATGAATTTGGAAAAAAAAAAATCACAATAGGTTTTCTCAACTGTATAACTTTATTGAGGAAAGAGGTCTTTAGTGTCGTAAAATTAACTGCTGAAAAAGGATAAGGCAACAAGGTTACATTTTATAGTTCCTTTGGATTTATAGCAGCTAAGATATGCAGCATAGCACTAATTAGTTAGTAAGGGCTAAGCAGCATTAGCTTCTGTCCAAGACAGTGTAGAAAATGTGTTTGGGAAGCTTAATACAGTTGACCCTTGAACAACATGGGTTTGAGTTGCATGGGTCCACTTTTATGCAGATATTTTTCAATAAATACAGTACAGTACTGTAAATGTATTTTCTCTAAAGATTTTCCTAATAACATTTCTTTTCTCTAGCTTTATTGTAAGAACACAGCATCTAATACTTACAGCCCACAATATGTATATTAATCAACTGTTTATGTTCTCAGTAAGACTCGCAGTCAATAGCAGGCTATTCGCACTTAAGTTTGGAGGCAGTTACAAGTTAGACTCAGATTTTCAACTGTATGGGGGTCAGCACCCTCTCCCCTGTATTGTTTGAGGGTCAGCTGTACTTGGAAGGAGGTAATAATAGTAAGAACTCTTTCTTTTTAAGTTTTTTTTTTACCTTGATGAACATTAACCATTATGGAGCATATGGAACCACGACTTTGCTCTCATTATTTATATAGCTGATTTCTTGAAGTCGAGCATGTTTTTATTCTCCAAGTCTTATTGTTGGGACTTTGCCTTTACACTAATGCATGTCTGTGCTTACAGTATGCTCATCTTCTACTTCCAGGATTCTTTCAGTGCCCAAATATGCATCTCCCTCTTATAGAAACTCTATCTCTAAAAATGCAACCATAGCATGGAAAAATATACTCACCTCTGATGCTGGAATTACAGGGAAAAATAGTCTCAGGAATCTTAGCCAGCTCTCATGCTGCCCATTACCCCCTCTCCAGGAGATTTTTCTCCTAGGGGAGCGTAAGAAAAGTGAAGGTGGCCTGGCCCTCGGTCTCCAGTGGGTTAATAAACAGTGTCAGTAACAGGATGGTTCTCAAGGACTCTTGCTACTTTTTTCTAGGCTTACAGATCCTGTAGGAGTGAGGGAGTTTGCTCTGTCTTTGAGTTCCCAAAATTGAAGACAGTCCCTTGGTATCCATGGAAACTCAGCTCAGCACCAAATGAGTGGGTTACATGTGATTTGGGGATTTATGGATTTTTTAACCACCCTGTGCCATTATTTACCATTATTGGCAAAACAGCCCATGTTACAGGAGACTTGGGCAATAGTGTGAGGCAGCTGTTTTTCTGTGGCAAAGTCACGTAAATTATTTGCAAGCAGGGAAAAAATAAACATTGAAGACCAAATGGTAAGATCTGTCCAGCACTAGAACACCTCTTATTTGGGACATTGTCTATGCTTGTGTCTATAGACCCTTCAGAAATGCAAGTTCAAAATGTTCATTATGTGCAACCAGGGAACATTGGCCAAAGGATAAACACAGCGTGCAGCAGTCAAAGGGGGTTGGCCAGGAGCTCTGTCCTGGACAAATATTTAGGCCAACGTGGGGTTAAAAAAAATGGGGGAGGACGCCTGGGTGGCTCAGTTGGTTGAGCGGCTGCCTTCGGCTCAGGTCATGATCCCAGCGTCCTAGGATTGAGTCCCACATCGGGCTCCTTGCTTGGCAGGGAGCCTGCTTCTCCCTCTGCCTCTGCCTGCCTCTCTGTCTGCCTGTGCTCGCTCTCTCTCTCTCTCTCTAACTAATAAATTTTAAAAAAAAAAAATTAAAAAAAAATGGGGGAGAAACCAGCAGGAGAACTCATTGTGAACATCAATAATCTTTCCAAATAAGAGCAGCATGATCCAAAAAAAAAAAAAAAATCAAAATTCAGAATCCATATAAGCCCCATGTTGAAATGACTCTTTGTAATGCAAGGATCAGAAAAGATACTAAGTATAACTGCGGGAAAAGATTATAAAGTACTCTGAGAATATCTAAACGACCTCACCTGACGTTAACCTAGAAGTTGGTTTCATCAGTTAAACAAAGCAACTTCGCCAACAATGTCGTTGATCTGGTATCATGTTTATTAATGCGTGTTTTGAACTAGGATGAAATTGCCCCTCCTCTGAAGAAATTTAGATTCTAACAGATGTAAAACAGATGTGTGCAAAGTAGATGTTACTTTGCCAAGTGCTATTTTTTTTTTCTAAATAGGTCTCATTTGCCAGATCTGCTGAAGGCTTTGTCTACATAAGGGACTTATGCAGCTTTCATTAGCTTACCGAGAGAGGGGGGGAATGATCACTCTCCGGCTGGTGCAGGAAATGCTACGACCTTTCGGGCTGGTGCAGGAAATGCTACGACCTTAACCCCACATTAAATTCCACAAACTCCCGATGGGCTTGTTCAGGGGATTTGGCCTTTCGAACACATATTCAAGGATATTAGGACGAAATGCCTCTGTTTTCGATTTTCAATCCTTAATATTAGAAAATTGCTGGGTTTTAAGGCATTTTCCTAGTCCTGTTTATCACAGATACGTTCACCCCTATGATGGTCTACCCAGAAATGGTACCTTTTGAATTCTTCTCATCTCTTCATTTTTAAGTTTAGCAAGCTTCTGGCAGAAAGCTGGCTTAGCCACACCCCCACTCATGTCAGCCACAGTGACAGAATACCACAGAGGTGGCCCTCTTCTCAGACGCTAAGCACAACCATTAAAGAGAAATAAGAAACTAAAAAATGTTTTTAGAAGATATCTACAGGGGTGATGGGGCTGGGAAGAGCAAGAATAAGATTCCTGGTCCATATAAATAAATGAAACACTTACTTCACTTACTATGTAGTCTAGACCTTATTTTTCTTAGCTTATTTTACGGGCCCACTTGATGCCCTAATGTAACTATTCTCCCGCACAGCCCTGAAATTAGAAGGGTAGGAGTCTTGGGTACCAGGGTGGCTCCGTCTGTTGGGCATAATCCCAATGGTTTCTTAAATTTGATCCATAGTTGTAATTCATATCAATGAAAACTTGGGAATATTTATTAGAAAGATGACCAGGGGGTGCCTGGGTGTCTCAGTTGGTTAAGTGCCCAGCTCTTTTTTCTTTTTTTTTTTAAGATTTTATTTATTTATTTGACAGGAAAGAGCACAAGCAGGGGGAAGGACAGAGGGAGACGCAGGCTCCCCGCTGAGCAGGGAGCCCAATGTGGGGCTCGATCCCAGGACCAGGACCAGGACCAGGACCTGAGCCACCTAGGCAACCCAAGCACCCAGCTTTTGATCTCAGCTCAGGCCTTGATCTTAGGGTCATGAGTTCAACCCCCATGGAGTCTACTGAACCAAAGAAAAGTAGGAGTCTCCCATCCCGTTTTTAGCCTTTTTAAAATCAACATGATTTATTCAGGTCTTTCCATTCTTTCATTTAATGTATGTAGGTGGTAACCATTATATTTCTTTTATTTATATAGCATTGGGGATGGAGGTTTGGCCGTGTCTTTGTAAAATACCCCCCTGCCCCCTGAGAGCTAACAATCTGCTCTAGTTAAGAGAAAAACACATGCATGGGTGGAATATTTAAATATTGAAATAAGGCAGTGCTGTTCATCAGGTGTCAGGGATATTGTGGATTACAGGCACTCTTCAGGAAAGGAGAAGCAGCATCGTGGAGGACAGCGCTACTTTCTGACCTCTGGCCACACCCTTCCCAGTGGGAAGGAACTGGCTGGAGCCAAGAAGAAAATCACTCAAGAGTCCCTACCCCACTTACTAGAGAGCAAGACAGCAGGATGCAAACTGCCATTGTGCAGAAGGCTGGCATTGGCACACACCCTTCTATTTATTTGGGTTTTTACTAGCAAAACCCATTTTCAAACCCAGTGCAAATGTAGGACAGTTCGATGTCATTAAGAGACAAATTGTCTGGTTTTGTGGAGGCTAATGAAAAATGAAAAGTCCCCACCAGGCGCCTGGGTGGCTCAGTGGGGTTAAAGCCTCTGCCTTCGGCTCAGGTCATGATCCCAGGGTCCTGGGATCGAGCCCCGCATCGGGCTCTCTGCTCCGTGCGGAGCCTGCTTCCTCCTCTCTCTCTGCCTGCTTGTGATCTCTGTCTGTCAAATAAATCAATAAAATCTTAAAAAAAAAAAAAAAAAGAAAAGGAAAAGAAAAGTCCCCACCACAGGGTCTAGTGAAGTACTGGTCTACCTCCCTCCTACTACATCGTCCTAGGAAGAGGCATTCGTTGAAGTTCATTTGTAGTTACTAGGTGCTTGTTCTGTTTTGTTTTGGCTTTCCAGGAAATAAAGATCAGATGAGCAAAGGAAATGAAGATCAGATTAATAAAGTAAATGAGGGGGTTTAACAAATGGTTTCAAAAGAGATCCATTGTCCCTATTAACTCATCATCTGCCTCTGAATATTGCCACACTAAATGCTGGTACTGGCGGGGAGCTGGGGAAGTGCGGTGTAGAAAGAACAGTCGAGACTCTCCTTGTGCCAGTTACTGTCATCACCTCCATCATCATCACCATTCTCATGTACCACACTCAGCATCCCAGGTTCCTCCCACGGTAGACCCCTTCGGACCGCTAGCACAGCAAAAAAACACCATAAAAACCACCCAAGGAAAAACAGGAGAGCTGGGTTCAAGTCCTAGCTCAGCCACTTACCTGTACTTCAGGAGACCCTGAGAGACGAACTTAGCCTTTCTGAGATTCAGGCAGCCTACTTTCCAATGAACCCAAATCTTTGACAGAACATTATGAATGAAAACAAATAATGAATAATGATGATGATGACGACGACAACAGTAACAGTTATAAATGTGAAAAGTGGTGTTAGAACAATTCTGGGCCAAATCTACCATTTTCTACCAGTGCTGTTACCCACCCTTGCCTTCCATCCTCATTGACTTTTGCCATAATCATGGAATACAGTGATAGATATAGGCAGGGGACCAGCTATTATAATCCATCTTTTGGTGGACTGGCGATTAAAGGTGGTCATTGACACTTCATTTCTTTTATTCTTCTGATGTTTATTTTCTGGAAGCCAAAAGAAATGATAGCACCTAGGAGCTATATAAAACTCCTTAAACGCCCCTTCCCTAGAGAAAAGAGTGGTTGTGTATTCTTATTCTGAAAAGAAGGAAAGGAAGAGAAAACTAACATTTACAGAGAGTGTACTAGAAGATACATACAAGGAAAAATTGTTATAATAGTCAGAAATCATGAATAATCTAAATGTCTTCCATTTTAGAAAGACAGATAAAATATAGTATACTTTTAGATGGACTCTTTAACAGTATTTAAAAAGAATTAAATACAGAATATGATTAAGTCTGAAAAACAAGTTTAAGGAAAAAAAAACAAGTTGAAGTGGCATCTGAGAAGCTCAGTCATTAAGCGTCTGCCTTCAGGGTCCTGGGATCGAGTCCCACATCGGGCTCCCTTCTCCGCTTCCTGCCTGCTTCCCGCTCTCCCACTCCCCCATTTGTGTTCTTTCTCTTGCTGTGTCTCTCTCTGTCAAATAAATAAATAAAATCTTTAAAAAAAAATAAATTGGAAAATAACATACACAGCAAGCTTTCATTTGTGTAAAAACTTATTGCTTACACAACATAGCACTTGACTTGTTCATAGATGTATTTCTTACCTGGATAGATATTTGTGCAAATGTGTGTGCGCCTCCCCCCCCCCCCGCCTCCACATTTGTATAAAATGTACTTACAAGACTCGTGTCAGGTTGTATTAGTGGTTGCTTTGTTGAGAGTTTAAAACTGGAAATGAGGTACAGAGGGAGCGAACGTGACTTTGTTGTTTTTGCTTGTACTGAAAAGACAAACTGAAATATAACATGATTTATGAACTGAATATTTATTCAGAGCCTGTTATAACTCAGACCCATCTTCCTGTGCCAGGGAATCTTGCATTGATGTGGTCTTTGACCTCATGGGGGTCACATTGTGTTGAACAAGACAGAAGAACATAATGTATGGAATATAAAATTAAGATAGGATTATCAAAAATAAAATTAAAATAAGGCTAGGTAAGGCATTAGAGAATGATTAGGGTCTATTAGGTCAGACAGACAAGGACAGCTTCTCTGAGGAGGGGACATTGGACAGACACCTAAAAATCAGTGAGTGTCAGTGCTTGGTGATGGAGTCGTAGCAGTTTGGTTACTCTCTTACTCCCTGCACTTTTGTGACTTTTTTTTAGTATCTGTCCCCATTCTCCCTGACCCCCACCAAGAAAATCTGCTTCAAGATAACCATGAGATTTTTTTTTTAAGATTTTATTTATTGGAGCGCCTGGGTGGCTCCATGGGTTAAAGCCTCTGCCTTCGGCCCAGGTCATGATCCCAGGGTCCTGGGATCAAGCCCTGAATCGGGCTCTCTGCTCGGTGGGGAGCCTGCTTCCTCCTCTCTCTCTGCCTGCCTCTCTGCCTACTTGTGATCCCTGTCTGTCAAATAAATAAAGAAAAATCTTTAAAAAAAAAAAAAGATTTTATTTATTTATTTGACAGACAGAGATCACAAATAGTCAGAGAGGCAGGCAGAGAGAGAGGAGGAAGCAGGCTCTCTGCAAAGATTTTTATTTATTTATTTGACAGACAGAGATCACAAGTAGGCAGAGAGGCAGGCAGAGAGAGGAGGAAGCAGGCTCCCCACTGAGCAGAGAGCCTGATGTGGCTAGATCCCAGGACCCTGGGATCATGACCTGAGCTGAAGGCGGAGGCTTAAACCCACTGAGCCACCCAGGCACCCCACCATGAGATTTTTAAAGAGGTACCAAACCCATATAAAGCATTTAGGGATTTCGATCTTTTTTTTGGGGGGGGGGGTTTTACAAAAGGGTGGTTTATTAAAGCCCGAGGGACAGGATCCCTGGGCAGAAGGAGCTGCCCTAGAGTTGTGAGGGATGGTGGATTATATACTATGGGGTTGGGGGAGGTAAGGAAAAAAGGTGGTCTCGGAAGGAACTTTCATATGCTAAAGAAGACTCACAGATAGTCAAGTTAAGGTGTTTACCCCTCTAGTCAGGCAGGATTTCAGTCTTTTAACCAATGATTAGTGGTAAGGGATAATGAATCTAGAAAAATCTCCCATAAAGTAATTATTTAATTTATTATCTGGGAAAAAACCAAGATGCAAATGATTTTTTTAAATATTCACCTTAAAGTTCAACAAAATCTTCTTGACAGGTGGGGATTCAAGAGAAATAGCAGTGATTCTCCAGGGTGAAGTATGGTGGGGGGCTGGGAGGCAGGGGGGAGGATGCAGGTACCAAAACTTTTCATGGGGAGGGATAAGATTTGTATGTTTACCCAAAGGGAGGATGGCTTTCTTTTTTTAAGTTGGAGAATGTGCTTGTAAAAGGGAAATAAACAGTTGGAAAGGGCTGTTTAAGAAGTTAGAACACTTAATCTCAACACGGACCTAATACTAAGCATTGTACCATTCATCCAGCCTGTGACAATGGATTCCTTGTCTGTCTCCTCACTTAGAAGTGGGGGGGGACGGGTTTATGCACCCGCAAACAACATGAAGAGCAGCTCCAGCTTTCTCAGTACCACCTTCAACACCTACGTTTTATTAAGGACTTCTCTGAACCAGAAACTAGGCTAAATGTTCTCTGTCCATTATCTTACTTGATGGCATGAGTGAGCAGTAAACTCTAAGGCCCTTCTGGCTTTATCTGCTTGGTTATGAAAGAAAGAAGGCCCAAGAGAGTGGAAGAGCAGTGATTTCTCTCCCCAAGGGGCAAAATGGAGGACAAATGTCTGACTCAGCTTAATATCCCCCACCTCATCATTCTCTTTTCCCATCATACCCCCTTCCCCGGTTGATCAGCTTAATGTTCCCCCATCCAATTCCAGCTGGAGGTAGAGATTCCACACATAGCAACAGCAAGCAGTTCTGAGACACCAGCAGCATGTCTGAGCGTTCTACTCAGTTGTGACCCCGTCTGTGTCGAGATGGTGTCAGGGTCCCCGGGTTAAGGCTTCAGTCCCACGGATGGCCCTGTCCACCATTTCAGATGCCAGGCACAGGCCCCGGCTGTTTCTTCCTGCTTCTGGCTGACCAGTTACAGATTTTCGGTTCCAACGACCTCCTTTTTAGGTTCCATTAATTTGCTAGAACAGGGGCACCTGGGTGGCACAGTTGGTAAAGCATCTGACTCCTGGTTTCGGCTCAGGGATGATCTCAGGGATGTGAGATGGAACCCCATGTCTGGGTCTACACTCAACACAAAGTCTGCTTGAGATTCTCCCTCCCTCTGCCCCTCCTGCTTGTGCGCCCACACTCTCCCCCTCCCCCAAATAAATAGATCTTTCTAAAAAATTTGCTAGAATAGCTCATAGAACTCAGGGAAACACTTATATTTCCCAGTTTATTAAAGGATAGGATAAAGTTTAGTAAAGGGTATGAATGAACAACAAAGGAAGAAGTACCTATGGCAAGGTCCCAAACAAAGGAGCTTCTATCCTCATGGAGCTTGGTGCCTGGCTCTGAAGCATTCTGGTTCCCCAATTGTGGAAGCTTTTAGAAAAAAAGGGCCCAGAAAGGTGTCCTCTTGGGTCTTTATGAAGACTTCATTACATAGTCATGACGAAGTCACTGGCTGATTCAACCCTCCAGCCCCTCTCCTCTCCCTGAAGGTCAGGGCAGGACTAAAGTTCTGGCTCTCTAGTCACATGGTTGGACCTCCTGCCCTTGGGTGAGTCTCAGAAGCCACCTTCATTAATAACAAGACACCCATTTCACCTTTATGGCTCTGAAGTATTTTCAGAAACTGTGGATGAAGGCCAAATACATCTGAGAAATAGATTTTGGTCATCTGAATAATCAAATATATATTTCTAATGATTATATCACATTATATCATTTGTATCTCCTCTATCTTTACCTTAAACTCATGGCAAGGAATTCCCATTGCATGGCCAAATACTGATTAAAATTCTGGTTTCTGCCCTAAACACAGGGAGCTAGAAATTATGTTCTGTGAGCCAGAGGAATGGGTTAGGTTATCATCTTATCATGTATGACTGGACCACTGTTCTTGCTAAAGCTATGTGCTTTATATAGAATCCATTAGATTTTCCAGGAAGGCACAGCCATCCCAATTACTGCGAATTTCAGTAATTTATTGTTGGGATATCAACTCGTGCTCTAGGTCAGAACATTGGGCCTCTTTTCGTTAGCTGAGATGAATCTAACAGTTTTGGAGGGTTTATTTGTGCCACTACTTAGAGTCCTCCCCTCCTGCCCCAAAACACCAGGTCCTAACCTATCCTCACAGCAGCCAAAGGTGTATTATGCTGTATTTGTTGGAGGAGATAGAGGCAACCAGGGGTTCCTCTAAACAAATGACTTGCAATCTTGAAGTTTTATAAGCAGGCTTCTCCATGTACTCCATGGGGCAGATGGTCGGACTGGCCAGAAATGATAACCATAGTAAAAACTTTAAATTGAGGGGTGCCTGGGTGGCTCAGTCAGTTAAGTGTCTGCCTTCAGGTCAGATCATGATCCCAGGGTCCTGGGATCGAGTCCCGCATCGGGCTCCCTACTCAGCGAGGAGCCTGCTTCTCCCTCTTCTTCTGCTGCTCCCTCTGCTTGTGCTCTCTTGCTGTCAAATAAATAAATAAAATCTTAAAAAAAAAAACTTGAAATTGATTGCAGTAAGAGAACAGATTGATGTGAAATGATGCCTGCGTACAGAGACCCAAATATGCTCCTGGCAGTGTCTCATCTCTAGCACTCAACTATGTATTACCTTGCAGTTTGCTTCTGCTCCTCTTGAGGACTTATATTTCAGCAGAGTCCCTATTTAAAATGCTTCTTTCTTTCAGAAAGGTATGTGTAAGAAACTGCATTCCTACTTCGGCCCTCAGTCGCTTCCAGAGCGAAGGGAAAGATTCCCGAGTTGGCCATGTTCTGCAGCTTGACCTTTAAGCCAGACTGTGTTTCCCTCAGAGCCCTGTTCTCTAGTTTCCTCTGACTCTTGGGTTAGGCTATCTTTTGACAGGGTGACACTTCTGCAAGCAGGAGGGATGGGGCTGTCACAAGGCGAATGAGCTCTTGAAGAAATGTTGATACATCAGCCTACATCCAAGAACACTGAGGAAATAGGACATTACAGGAACAGGAGGGCAGTGACCGGGAAAGAGAGGATACCCCTTGTCTATCAGCACAGTAATGGGCAAAGAAGGAATCCAGGAGTCTTCATGGGAAAGGAATAAAGCAGGTTTTGAGTAAATTTATTAAGTACAATAATAGCAAGACATCATCTGACATAGCACCTGTCGGACACACGGTGGCGCGAAGCGCTATGTGTGTACATACGTATGTATCTCTACATAAATGTACCAGATCTCATTACACTATGCCAAAAAAGTATTATTATCACTATTTTCTTGGGAGAGAAACTGAAACTGTTTATTTTTCAGCGATTTAAGCAAGTACTTCTTTTTTTTTTTTTTTTGAAGATTTTATTTATTTGGCAGAGATCACAAGTAGGCGAGAGGCAGGCAGAGAGAGAGGAGGCTGGCTCCCCGCTGAGCAGAGAGCCCGATGCGGGGCTTGATCCCAGGACCCCAGGATCATGACCTGAGCCAAAGGCAGAGGCTTAACCCACTGAGCCACCCAGGTGCCCCTAAGCAAGTACTTCTTATGCACAATGTAATATAACCCACATGTGTTAATAAAAGATTCATGACATGTTAGCCTGGCGTTCAAATTCCCCAGCATTTTCACATAGCCTATCCTTCCAACCTCATCACTATACTCAGGGAGACCAGTCAGGAAAATGAAATCACTCTTGGTAGTTAAAAAGAAGGGAATTTAATATAAGAAGTTGATCACAAAATTCTTGGGTAAAAATGAATGCCAAGCTTTACCTTGCACCATACATAAAATTAACTTAAAATGGATCATAGATCTCAACATGTGATTCACTGCATGAATAGCACAAAGGTTAAAAATAACAGAATCATCTTGATGCAGAAAAAATATCTGACAATTCTACATGCTTTCGTGATTGAAAAAACAATCAACAAATTAGAAATAGAAGGAAATTACCTCAGTGTATTAAAAATCACATATGAAAAGCCCACAGTGAACGTCATACTCAGCAGTGAAAACCTAAAAGCTTTCTAAGATCAGGAACAAGGCAAGGATGCCTACTCTCATTACTTCTATTTGACATAGTACTGGAAATCCTAGCCAGAGCAGTTAAGCAAGAAAAAAAAAAATAGAAAGCATCCACATTGGAAGGAAAAAAGATCTAGTATTTAGAAAATCCCAAAGATTCAATTAAAAAAAAAAAATCCCTGTTAGCACTAATAAATGAATTCAGGAAAAAGTTGAAAAAAATTCTGCAAAAGTTGCAGGATACAAAATCAGCACACCAAAACAATTGATTTTCTATAACACAGTGAATAAACTGAAAAGGAAATTAAGACAATAATTTACAATGATACCTAAAAGAATAAAATATTTAGGAATAAATGTTACTAAGGAGATGAAAGACTTATGTACTAAAAACTATAAAACATTGCCAAAAGAGGGGCACCTGGTGGCTCGGTTAGTTAAGCATCTGACTCCTGATTCTAACTCAGGTCATGATCTCAGGGTTGTAAGATCGAGCCCAGCGTCAGGTTCTACACTGGGCATGGAACCTGCTTAAAATTATCTTTCTCCCTCTTCCCACCCCCCTTATTCCCTTTCTAAAACAATCAAAAAACATTTCCAAAAGAGATTTAAAAGACACAAGGTAAATGAGAAAATATCCCGTAGTCATTGATTAGAAGACTTAATATGAGGGGCACCTGGGTGGCTCAGTGGGTTAAGCCTTAGTCTTCAGCTCAAGTCATGACCTCAGGGTCCTGGGATCCAGCCCCACATTGGGCTCTCTACTCAGCAGAGAGCCTGCTTCTTCTTCTCTCTCTGCCTGCGTCTCTGCCTACTTGTGACCTCTCTCTCTGTCAAATAAATAAATCTTTTTTAAAAAAAGAAGAAGAGACAATATATAATGTTCATACTACCCAAAGTAATCTGCAGATCCAGTGCAATTCCTATCAAAATCTCAATGGCATTTTTTTAAAAAGACTTACTTATTTGTGGAAAGAGGGAGAGAAGGGGCACCTGGGTGGCTCAGTCCATTAAGCATCTGCCTTCAGCTCCAGTCACGATCAGGGTCCTGGGATCGAGTCCCGCATCAGGCCCCCTGCTCAGCGACTTGTCTATTTTTCCTTCTTCCTCTGCCCCTCTCCCCCATTGTGCTCTCTCTCTCTCCCTCTCTCAAATAAATAAAATCTTAAAAAAAAAAAAAAGGAGAGAGCGTGAGGAGGGCTAGAGGAAAGGGTTCTGGGGATCTGTTGCACAACAATGTACATATACTTGACCATATGTCACTATATACTTGAAAATTGTTTTGAGAGTAAATTTAATGTGTTGTGTCTTTTGATACACACGAAGTTTGGCTGTTTTCTATATAGTTTACATATGCCTACCATATGGACCCAGCAATGCACTTCCAGGTGTTTACTGAAGAGAAATGAAAATGTATGCCCTTTCACTCCTATGTGGAATATAAGAAACAGCACAGAAGATCATAGGGTAAGGGAGGGAAAACTGAATGGAAAGTAATCAGAAAGAGACAAACCATGAGAGACTCCTAACTAAAGGAAACAAATGGTCGCTGGAGGGGAGGTAGGCGGAGGGATGGGGTAACTGAGTGATTGGTATTAAGGAAGGCACGTGATGCGATGAGCACTGGGTGTTACACGCAACTGATAAATTATTGGCCACTACATCTGAAACTAATGATGTACTCTATGTTGGCTAGTTGGGTTTAAATAAAAAAATTTTTTTAAATGTATGCCTGATTCACAACAGCCAAACCCTGGAAATAACTCTGATGTTCCTCAGCTTGTGAGTAGATAAGCCAACTGGGATGCATCCGCCCAATGGAATACTATCCAGCAATAAAAAGAAATGAACTATTGATACATGCGGCATCAGGAAGAAATCTCAGAATGAGCGTACTGAGTGAAAGGAACCTGACACCAGAGAGTACACGCTATAAAATGGCATTATAGAAAATGCACCTGAAACTAGAGCCCTGCTTCTTCACTGGGAGTGATTCTGCCTCTCCAGCGACATTTGGCAATGTCTGGCACCGTTTTGGATTGTCACAGCTGGGGAGAGGGAGGTACTACTGGCATTCAGTGGGTAGAAATCGAGGTGCTGCTAAACATGCTACAATTCCCAGGACGTCCCCTCCAACAACAAGGAATTATCCACCCCTAAATGTCCATTATACCAGGGTTGAAAAAATCTGATAGTTATTTAGAAAAAACAAACAGATCAGATGTCAGCTGGGGGCAGTAACAGAAGGATTGATTGATGGTAAGGGGCCCTGGGAAAACTTTGGGAGGAAATGGAAGTGTTCAGTATTTCAAAACACCCTCAGGATTGTAATGGTAGTTGCATAGATATAAACATCCACCAGAGCTCATCAAATTATACACTATTTTTTTTATTTCAAATAGGCTCCATGTATAACATGGGGCTCAAACTCATGACCCTGAGATCCAGAGTCACATGCTCTACAAACTGAACCAGACAGGTGCTCCAAATTACACACTTTAAACAGATGCAATTTACTGCAGGTAAATTATGCTTCAATAATGTTGATTTACAAAAAAGAGAGAGACAGTGTGTATCCAGTGGTGTTACTAAGAGCTCCTGAGCTTCACCCACTATTCTGATGTCGCCAGAACTGTCTTGCTTCTGCTGGGGAAGCCACCAGCACTGAGGCTACCTAGAAACTCATGTTCCTCCCCACTCTGATTCTGTTGAAACCACTGCCAACACTTCCAGAACCCACAACCAGAAGTATGGTAGCTTCCCTCCTCCTCCAGCTTTCCAATCTCCTTGGCAGGACCTCACATAAGCCCACTGGCAAAGGAGTCTGAGAAATGCAGTGCCCAGTCTTCTAGCTCCCCATGAACCTGGAGAGGGCAGGCAGGGAGCAGAGTAGCTATGAGCTACTAATAAGCACATAGCTCACCATCGTCCAATATCCTAAGCTACAATCCAATCCACATGCCTTAATGTATGCTCTGATGACACCTAGTCACACTGGGTCCCCTGAAAGGAATGCCGTTTTCCCTCCTCCCCATACTTCTCAGTGCCAGTTAGATCTCACCACTGGTGTACCTGTGACCTACTTCATGAACCCCTTTGGTTACCCAGTTGGGGGCAAAATTCTCTCCACCCCTGTGTTTCTTTAACATTTTATTTATATTACCTTTAGCAAGTATCACCTTGAATTAAACTTGTGTTGAGCAAGTCTTACTAGATCAAATTCATCATAAAAGTAGAGTCTGTTTTAGTTCATCTTTATTTCCTCACAGCTCATCTCCAGTGTTGGGTGCCTACCTAATAAGGTGTTCAGTAAATACACGTTGAATAAAAGAGTGAATAAATAAATTGATGAATGAATAAAGTCTGTAGATAATTTTATGCAATTATAAAAATGGGTACATCTGTATCTTTGCCTACCTCTCTAAATCTATCTGGATGCTTGCCCTTTTTTTTTTTTTAAGCCTTATTTAAACATATAAGGTAACCCCACCACCCTCTCCAAACCCCTCTCCCCCCCACTCCCCTCAGTTTGTTTTATGACTTTAAGAGTCACTTTTGGTTTGTCTCCCTCCCAATCCCATCTTGTTTCATTTTTACTTTTCCTACCACCTTAACTCCCACCCCCGTTGCATCTCTACTTCCTCATATCAGGGAGATCATGTGATAGTTGTCTTTCTCCAGTTGATTTATTTCGCTAAGCATAATACGCTCTAGTTCCATCCATGTCGTCGCAAATGGTAAGATTTCATTTCTTTTGATGGCTGCATAGTATTCCATTATATATATATACCACCTCTTCTTTATCCATTCATCTGTTGATGGACATCTAGGTTCTTCCCATAACTTGGCTGTTGTGGACATTGCTGCTATAAACATTCGGGTACACATGCCCCTTTGAATCACTACATTTGTATCTTTAGGGTAAATACCCAGTAGTGCAATTGCTGGGTCATAAGGTAGCTCTATTTTCAATTTTTTGAGGAACCTCCATGCTGTTTTCCAGAGTGGTTGCACCAGCTTGCATTCCCACCAACAGTGTAGGAGGGTTCCCCTTTCTCC